>CM034146.1:977495247-977782826 GCA_019776745.2 Taxus chinensis
ATGCCTCTGTGATTTTCATTATATGAGGAATTAGCATACATAAGGATTTTGCTCTATGCAAACTCTAGAGATTAAGTTTGTGGGAGATATTATTACTTCCCTTATTCTCAAGGCCACTGTGAGAAATTCCCATATTTTCAAACAGCCTCATAAATATCCTTCAAAATTTTCTCTTCATAAGAGGTGAAGGTGTTAATACTTCTCTGCAAATGGCAAGATAAGGTTCCTTTATCAAATGCATGTGATCCGAAATGTGTAGCAAAGGTGGATGGTTTACCATAATGAATTCTCATACAGAGACAAGATGAAATCACCTTTAATAGATGCTCTGACTCCCTTTCCTTCCATGTAATATGAATTTGGAGAACTAAAAAAAATTCATTAAGCTAGCTCTCCCCTACATAAAAATTGATCATAAAACCTGAGTTCTTTTCCAGCATGAAATTACAGAGATAGAATTCGTGGAGAATATTTTTCTTGTCTGCATTGGCTAAGGAATAGGCTGTTGTGAAATCAGCTTCATCCTTTATTTCATGTGGAAGACCACATGCTATCCTTGACAACTTCCAACGAATGAATTGTTCCTCCAAAAACACACTATATGAAGGAGAAGGTCTCCTGCATGCAAGTAATTTCTCACTCATCATGCAAACCATTTGTATTTTCACAAGATATTTAAATTTGTCATTTTATTCTTTGTAATTTTTTTCTTCCCATCCTTTTCTTGCTTTCTTCTCTTCTTCTATCTTGCTTTTCAAGTCCTCATTGGATGTCTTGGATTCACTGAGTTCTCTACAAGTATCATCCCATAGCTGTCTAAGTGGCCAATAAGTAAATTTAGTTTTTATAGAGATTGTTGATAGAGTAGTTTGTTTTCTAGAATTTTGACATTCCTCCTCTTTCTCCATTATCTATTGTTTATCTCTTGTCAATTCCTCAGTCTTGTAAGTGAGTTGCGTTGTTGATTCCTCAATAGCCATTTCTCTCTGTTCTAAT
Organism: Taxus chinensis; assembly: GCA_019776745.2. Classification (NCBI taxonomy): domain Eukaryota; kingdom Viridiplantae; phylum Streptophyta; class Pinopsida; order Cupressales; family Taxaceae; genus Taxus; species Taxus chinensis. The sequence goes on from CM034146.1 coordinate 977,496,244, forward strand.
TTAAGTTTGAGAAAATTTAACTCCTCATCCTTTTCTTTAATAATGAGTTCTTCTTTGGACAAAAACAGAGCTTGTTTAACCTGCTATTTTTATTCTTTCTCTAAAATTTCTTGGGGAGTTGAGCATTCTTCTTCTACCAAAGGAAATTTCCCTTTTTTTCTCCAAGACGCCAACTCTTCTTCTTCATGTGACAATACTGCTGGTTCACCCAATTCTTGAAGAACTTGTTCTTCAAATATCTCATCTTCTTTTTCTATCTTTGTTTGGCTTGGTCTAGGAAGAGTCATGGCCATGCTTCCCAAAATATCAGTAGCTTCCTTTTCCAGCCCTTCTTGATCTTTCATTTCCTCTGGAATTTCTCTAGACTTTTTATGAATTTTCCTTCTTTGAGGAACCTCAAAATGTATAGAAATGGGTCTCCTCCTAGAGTTTCTTCTGATTTTCACCTCTTGCTCTTTCCTCGGTGAACTGTTACTATCAGAGACATATATTGGCTCTCTTGTAGCTACAACAGAGGAAGGAATTTCTTCAAGAGGCACTGTAGGTTCTGCAATTTTAGTTTTTTGTTCAGATCTTCTTCTTTTTGGTATTTCCTCTCCACCTAGTTCTTTCTTTTTCTCTATAGTGGCATCCATTTTGAAATTAATTGTAGGAGAAGAAGGATTTGTTATTACTCTCTTGAGAATATTAGGGCTCTACTTAAACTTGCTAAGAAATTTCTCCCACATTTCCTCTCCATTTTTATTCAAAAGGAAATTGTGCTAGCACACTAAATGCACTAACCCATGATGTCTGATTGTTCCCACACCCTAGGAATACCTCTAGACCATTGTATGGATGGAGTAAAAAATAAACCCTGGAAGGTTTACTATATATTCTGGTTTTGTAGCTCCATATCTAAGGTATATGAGGATATTTAGAACTTCTCTTCCTACCGACCCAAATTGACCATTACAAGTTAAATAATTGACTACCCAAAATGCCACTCTATCAAAGGGTTTGGGCAAGCTGGCCATTTTGACCCCTTTTATGATTTTCTTCATGTTGTAAATATATTGGCGTTTAGCTTCCCCCTTTTTCAGAAAGGTTTCAACCAGGTATTTTAATGTCCCTCTGTCAGGGTTTTGGACATGCAAAATTGGCACTCTAGATACATTACTTATTGTATTCACAGAAAAATGAATAAATTTTTTTCTAACCTTTGTCCTGGACTGATCTAAATTTATAATGAATTCTCTTACCAATTCGTCGTTATACTTGGGAAAATTTTACAGAAATTCCAGCCATCCTTCCTGATGGAAGATAGCCACCACTTCTTCATCTACAATGATCTGGGTATCATCCTCTGGTCCCAAATTCTTCTTAATCCCCATGATACAGAGGTGATTCAAATTTGTTCTTCTTAAATCTTGTGCGGGTTGGTTGAAGAACTCTTCGCTTAGCTGTGGAATTGGAAATTTTTTCTATGGAATTACTGTAATTAGCTATGGAATTATTGTACTTAGCTACATAACTTCTATGTTGTAGCTGCGGAATGCAACCCTAATTCTCTGCTTCTTCCTTGAAGCTTCTCTGCAACTTAGTTTTCACTTTGTTGGTTCCACACTAACGATAAATCATTCTAACTATGGCGTTGATTTATTCCATTAATAACTTTTTGATGATTACTCATTTTTAATCATGATGTACAATAGATGACTCATCATATCAACTTTTAAATCAAATCTAATCACACATGCAAACTTTTAATATAAAATTTAATAAGTTAAAAATATAATTACCATCCTTGATGATGTAATCCCTCTGTCATGATGACTCATCATTCCTAAAAAGTGAAACAAAAGGAAAATTGTTAGAAAAACAACTGGAATTCAAAATATTTTTATTTTGAATTAGCCATTTATTTGGGAATTTTAACTGCCATTGCTAGTTTTCAATTGATCTCTAAGAGATTTTTTTTTTTGGGAAGTGAACGCTATTTACTGGTTTTCATTCTCTTCCCTTGGTTTTTTTTTGGGGAAGTGAACACCATTTACTAGTTTTCATTCTCTTCCCTTTATTCTAGATCTATTCATCCAATTATTTAATCATTTTGGAAGAACTAGGTTCTTCCATATGATCAAATTCTCTATCTGCTTCAATCTTCTTCAAGAATTCATCCTTAGTATGTGGCTTCCTATAAAGCTTTAGCCTATGTCCATTGACCAAGAGTGTTATTCTACTGCCATCAATGGGAAGTAGCTGAATAAAACCATTGTGAAATATCTGATCAATATGATATGGTCCTAACCATCTGGTATTCAGATTGCCTTTAAATTTTAGGTACTTGGAATCAAACAGTAATACCCAGTCCCCTACCTTGAATTTCCTTTTCTTGATATGTGTATCATGCCATTGTTTCCTTTGATCTTGGATTATCTTAGTTTGCTAAAGTGATTCCATCCTCAATTCCTCCAACTCATTGAGTTGAAGGATTCTATCCTTTTGACCCACATCCAACTCAATACCCACCTTGACTCCTATCCTCAATTTATGTAGTTCAAACTCAATAGGAAATAAGGGATTTTTACCATAGACTAACTCATATGTTGAAAAAACTATCGTAGTTTTCCAAGTTATATTGTAAGCCCAGACAGCTTCAAGTAGTCTCTTTACCCAATATTTTCTTCCCGCTTCAACTATTTTGGTAAGGATGTTTTCTAATTCTCTGTTAGTTACTTCAGCTTGTCCATTTGATTATGGGTGATAGGGAGATGAATTCCTATGATTGATCTGATAATACATTGTGAAATATTGGATCATATTAGATATAAATTATGGTCCCTGGTCTGAAACTATGCTCCTTGGTGCTCCAAACTTTATCATAATTCTGTGCCAAAGGAAATCAACAACTGCTTCTTCAGTGGCATTTGTTAAAGCTTGCACTTTTGCCCACTTTGTCACATAATCAGTACACACAAGAACATGTTCCTTCCCTTGTGAAGAAGGAATAAAGGGACCAAAAAAATCCAACCCCCATCTCTCAAATGGTTTAATTACTACTTGAGGTTGTAGAGGAATTTCATTGGTAAAGGTTCGCTATCCCATCCTTTGACAAGGATCACACCACCTGATATATCTCTTCACATATTTGTACATAGATGACATATAAAAACCAGTGCCAAGTATCTTGTGGGTTATTCTTTTCACTGAATAGTGTCCTCCACTTGGTTCATCATGACATGCCTGGAGGATGTCAAAGATTTCATCTTCTCTTACACACCTGCGTAAAACCAAATCAGGACCACACTTAAATAACATTCCATTTAACCATTTGAATTGTGCACTATTTTTGATTAACTTCTTTATTTGTTTATTGGTGAAAGGAGGAAACCTCCCTATTGCAAGATAATTTTCAATATCAGCAAACCAAGGTGTATCAGCTGAAATAACAAACAATTGTTCATTTGGAAAGTTTTCCTTGACTAGATCTTGCTCCCCTGTAGTGGTTAGTCTTATCAAGAAATCAGCTACCATAATAGATTTACCTGGATTGTCCAAAATGGTAATATCAAATTCTTGTAAAAGCAATAACCATCTAATTATTCTACCTGCAACCACTAGTTTGTTCATTAAATATTTAATTGTTAAGTGATCTGTATGTACAAATATTTTGTACCCTGTAATGTAATGTCTAAATTTATTAATTTCATAGATCACAACAAGAAATTCTTTTTCAATGGTGGTGTAATTTCTTTCAGTGGGAGTAAGATTTTTGCTAAGGTAATAGATAGCATACATTTTTCCTTCTTCATATTTTTGTCCCAAAACTACACCAATGGAATTATTTGAGGCATTTATTTGGATATGAAAAGGTTTCTCCCAATTAGGTCCTCACAATATTGGGGCAATTATTAATTTCTCTTTCATTTCTTTAAAAGCATGTTGACACTTTTCATCCTAAATAATTTCACAGTACTTGGTAAGAAAATTAAACATTGGGGAAACAATTTTACTAAAATCCTTGATAAAGCATATATAGCACCCAACATGTCCTAAAAATGACTTGATATCTATGGAGGTTTGAGGAACAGGTAAGTCTAAAATAATTTTGATTTTATTTTGATCAACCTGAATTCCTTTTTTTGAAATATGGTGTCCTAATACAATCCCTTCATCAACCATCATCAAAATTTTTTCATGGCTAAGAGACAAGTTGTGTTGCTCACATCTTGTCAATACTTTGTCAAAATTTTTCAAGGCATCATCAAATGTATCTCCATGCACAGTGAAGTCATCCATACATACCTCTACATAGTCATTTATTAGGTCTGCAAAAATTGCTAACACAACTCTTTCGAAGGTTGTTGGAGCATTGCATAATCCAAATGGTAATACCCTATAGGAAAAGGTACCCCATGGACATGTAAATGTAGTTTTATCTTGATCTTCAGCAACAACTCTAATTTGATTATATCCACTAAAGCCATCCAAGAAGGAAAAAAACTGTTTACCTAAAAGGTTTTCTAAGACTTGATCTATGAATGGTAAGGGAAAATAATCTCTCAGTGTGGATTTTTTAGTTCCCTGTATTCAACAAAAATTCTCCATTTTCCATTCTTTTTAGGGACAATTACAAGAAGAGACATCCACTGGTTGTTTCAAATAGCGTAGATAAAACCTACTTGTAATAGTTTTTCAATTTGTTGTTTCACTATATCCCTTAAGGCTGGATTAATCCTTCTCTGAGGTTTCCTAATTGGTTTAATGTTTTTAGTATAGATGTGATGAGTGCAGATACTTGGGTGGATTCCTTTCATATCTTTGTAATCCCAAGAAAAAGCTTTAGTATGATATTTCAGAACATCAAACAATTTAGCTTCTTCATCGTTCTTCAACAAGCTGTTAATATTCAAAGTTTTACCCGGTTGAATTTCAACATGTTTGGTTCCAGTGTATGATGAAATGATTTTTTGAAAGGGTTCCATTAAAGCATTTAGTGGACATGTATGTGGTAACAACATATGATATGTAGCAACATCTCCAAAATTTCCTCAGGAAAAAAATGCTGGACAAAGGACAATAAGAAGAATTATGATACTTATCTTGTTGTAGGTCAAATTCTTCATCACTGCTACCTACCAGAAACCCTTCATCATCTCCTGATATATGTGAAGTTGAAGCTACAAATTCTTCCTCTCCCCAAGAGAAATCACGTTCCTCCAGAGAGAAATTATCTTCATTCGTAGGGAATTACTGTTGATGTGGTTCCAAAAGTAACTGTGATGGTTCCAGAATAGTTTTTGCAAGTTTCAGAACTAATTTCGTAGGTTCCAGAGCTATTCTTGACTACTCCAAGGATGATTGGTGTACATTCAATGGTGGGTTAATCATATCTTCTATTTCTCGTATGTGATCCTACAATGTGATCATGGCCAATGAATACATTTTTTTTCTCATTAATATCAGGATTATCAACCCATAATTACTCTTGATTATCAGTAAAAGGTCATGCAGAGGGATATAATGAAATATGTTTAGAACTCTTACCATTTGAAATAGTCATATCACCTGACTTGTAATCAATTAAGGTAACAACTGTAGCTAACCACTGTCTGCCAAAAATAATGGGATAACCCAATGTTTTACCTTTTGGCCACAATATAAGGAAGTCAACTGGATACTCCCATGACTCCACCATAACCACCACATCTTCAACAAATCATTCTTGTTTTACTACAAAATGATCTACTATTTGCAATATGGTGTTAGTAGGTTGTATACCTGTTAACAAAAATGTTTTCAGAGTATCCACTATCATTACATTTATAACTTCTCCCAAATCAACCAAAATGTTATGTATATCTTTATTCCCTATAGATATAGAAATAACAGGGCTTCCAAGATCTCCATATTTGGGAAGTAGGAGCTTACCTGCTAATAAATCAACAAGTTTTCCATCTACTTTTATAGTCATGGGGTACTGCTTCTTCCTTCCAGGATTTTTCAAACATAGCATTTTGATTAATTTGTTCAATTCTGGAATTCCCTTAATTACTTGAAATAGTGGTATTTCTATAATCAGTTTCCTAAGTTCCTGTACCAATTTAGATTCCTTGATTTCTATATCTTATTTGAACCTCTAGAAATGGAGTTTTAGTAGAGTTTCTTTCTGGTTCCTTATCTCTTTATTTTTTATCTTTGTTGGGGGCAACTAGACCAAGGGTTTTAGTTTCTTCTGTCATTTCAGTGATGATAATAGGTGGACTGCCAACTATTTTTCTTGATCTAGTGTGAGTATCCTTATAATCTATGGCATTAAGATCAATTAATTTTTTTGGTTCTATTCCGTAGACAAGAGTTTTTTATTTCTTGGGTTTGCTACTAGATATGCTGGAATTTATGTTTGGACTACATTCTTAGTTTGTGAATTTTGTGCTGGGGCACCCATTGTGGCTTGTTGATTATGATTAGGATAGGTTTTCCCTTGAGTATAATTACTAGGGCTCCATCTAGGTTGTGACCAGGCATATTGGTTATTTTGACTAGTCCATGGTTGTTGATGTCCTTGTGCATACCAAGATTGTCCTGCCCAATCCTGAGGATTCTTGGTTGGTTGAGGGGCCCCAAGGTAGTTATCCCCAACTTTATGGTACTATTTGATTAACCCATTGCATCATCCAAGGATTAGAAGATGACCTTGACATGAACTGTCCTTAGGTAGGTTGTCTTTGGATAAAATTTAATTCTTCTGGTGTGCTAGTTTGTTTGAGCCGATTCTTTATAAATGAAAGAAGAGAAAAAACATTACTCTCATGGTCCCTAGATTAAAAAATAAGGCACATTTCCATTTTATCCTGAGGAAAATCTCTTAATGCATGTGTTTTCCTACATTTAGGACAATACATGGCTAATGGTTCAATCTTAGCATTTGCTTTAGCTTGTAATCCATCTATAGGAGAGGTTAATTGAACTAAAATGTCTGTTTTAAAATTTTCTAATTCATCCATTAGTTTGTTCATATTTGGATTAAAACTTTTCACTGATTTTCCTTTCCTAGGTCCACCCTTTGTTCTAGAATAGCTTCCACAAATGTCTTTAATTTCATTCATCCTTAATTGATCAATGTTTTCACCTCCTATCAAGTTAAGAGCTTACCTAGATTCATCTTCCAAACCTTTGAGAAATATGGTTTTTCTTAACTCTTATTGAAGTACAAATCCACATATTTTACTCACAAAGAGGAATCTATCCAAATAATATTTCATATTTTCATCCTCTTCCTGTTTGATTTTGAAAAATTCTTCCTTCCTATTTTTTCCTCTACAGTAATCTTGATATTTTTCTAGGAAGGTAATTTCCATTTATGCCCAATTGGTAATATAATTAGATGTTAATCCCATAAACCACCTCATTGCTACATCCTTCAAGGTAGATGGAAACAACTTGAGCTTTTGATTATTTGTCTTGTAATAATAGGTCTGACACATTATTTTAAATTCAAATAGAAATTGGTCAGGATCCTCAGATGACATTCCTCTAAATGTGGCCAAGTGTGTAGGTGAAATTTTCTCCATAGTGGTTTCATCATCCTCCAACTGAATGGGATAGGTAAAGGTCCTATCAGGTTGTCTTTCAGCTTCTTGTTCCATCTCTCTAGTATTCTCTAGTCCTTTCTCCCAATCAATGTGGTATGTGATTTGTTTTGGGGATGGTGAAGAGTCAGGAGTAGGAGGTTGACTAATCAATTGTGAATCAAAACTTGCTCTAAATGGATCTTGAGAAATAATATTTTTCTTGAAGGCTCTACTTCCCTCTGGTGATTGATCCCAAAATTCTAAAGGTGGAAATTTTGCTTCTTGTCTTACAGGGGATAATGTTGCCTCCAATTCTTGGTCAAGTTCCTTATTTAAACTAGAGGATGATGGTAGTTCTTGTTCATATATTTTTGGGAGAAATCTACCCTTGGAGTCTCTTGGTCTACTCATAAATTTTGTGATATCTTAGGGAAGATTTCTTCAATTACTAAATGTATGATTGTTGATCTTGTTGAAACCTAATTAGAAAATTCTAACTAGTGGTTCCTCAAAAATGGTGCCAAAAATGATGGGTGTCGTTATTCCCTTCATTTAATCAACTCTCTGTTGATGTCATATTCAAACTAGGGGTGTGTCTAAAGCTATATGCAACAAGAAGAATCTTGGAAATATAGTAATTGATTGTAGGTATTTTTTGTATTTTATGGGGGGTCTTTTCAATGTCTTAAGAAATTCTTGGTTAAAAACCTTATTGGAATCAAACTATTGAAACATGTTGGAAGTAAACACACTTTATAGGAATGAATTGCTGGAAATAACACAATTTGTTTTGGGAGTAAGCACACTTCATAGAAATGAATTGCTAGAAATAAACACACTTTACAAAAATGAATTGCTAGAAATAAACACTACATAAATAAACACATAATTGAGAATTCTTGGAAAATGATTACAAAGAAATAAGAAATTAATCTAGAACACTTGCAGGGATAAGTTTACAATAGATTTTAACTTAAGGAATTGAAAGTGATATAAAATTAACAGATCTAAACTATTTGCTAAAACTATAAATACCAATAAAAATTAGGATGTTGGTTCTTAGAAGAGTGGGCCCTTACTCCACCTTGAAGCAGGATTGAACAACTTAATTTTCTCTCAAAACAGGAATGTATATTTTATTGATAAAATGTTCTACATTACAAAAACTTACTGGATTTGTGTATCAATCTATCTCTATCTCATCCTATATCTCTATATTCCTCTATCTTTTCTATATCCCTTTAATCTATCTGTAGGTCTATATGTATATAATTCTTCCAAGGGTGCATTTATGGCCGTAACTATTCCAATGACATGATGGAATTGAATCAGACCCAAAATAGATGCTGAATTGGAACATGGATAGATGTACAACTTTGTGATAACTATCCTAGATCTGCAAGTATGGAGAGTCAGAAGTCTTCTAATCTACTCCTGATTGATATGATCATTTATTTGAAAAATCTCTAGCCATTTGGAATAGATTCTTATCGGTTCCAGAATTCTAGAAGAGTTCCAAAACTAAAGGAAATCATTCTAGGTTTAACTGAGAGAGTTCTGATTCTATCTGAATGAGTTCCAGAACTAATTATGATAATTCTAGAACTAAGTACTAGAGTTCTGGAACTAAATCCGGAAGTTTCGGAACTAGGTGATAAAGCCTGTGACTGTGTAATGGAGTTCCGGAACTAGCTTAGAAGTTCCAGAACTCTGTTGTAGTGAAACAGATGCTCTTAAAAACATGCTAACCACTTCACACTTCATTCTTTACATGATTTTAACCTACTTTATTACAAAATTGAGTTTCCAAACCACTTTATTAGGAATTACAGAGCTTTTACACGTTAGAATCATAATCAACAAAAGATGGAAAATTACATCCTAACTCATATGAGATCAAACAAAAGTCAAAAAATGTAGTCAGACTTAAACAAAAGGAGAGTAAGATGAGATAATTTATTGTACATATAATGAGCACATTCTGGCCTCATCACCCATGTTGACTAATTGAATAAAAGACTAAAAATAAGTCCAACTCGGTGGTTGGCTCCATCGTCCTCACCAAGTTGGGTTTGAGCTCCATCGTCTTTACTCTCCACTTCCACTCCGAGATGAGAACTAATTTCCATCCACTAAGCTCCTTTAACAACTTGCTACTTGAGTTGAGCTCGATCCATGACTCCTTCCATCGTTGACCGTGTTTCACCGTTTTCTTTACCTTTTCGAAGTGACAAAACAGATAAGGGTAAAGGCCAAGGAGGAATACTTGTTAAATGCTACTCAGTTGATGATTGTTGCACACGTTCTGACTTCTTGATGCACATATGAATGTGAGAGCTTCCTTTTGGCTAGGAGGAACTACTTGTAATAGAAAACAAGACCACAAAAAGATAGTTAAATGATATATGATAGTGGACTGCCTAACATATACTTGTTCTAGGGAAGTGTGATACTTCCTAGATGGCTATCAATCCATTTTTTAAAACAAGTTAATGTGAGAAATAAAAAAATTCCTACTGTAGTTAATATGATTTAGGTATTTCATTCAAGTACAATAAGTAAATCCAATCACAATAGGCTAGGCTATAGTTGGATCTAAGAGGTGATGTGTTCTGTCAAGATACTAGGATTGATCAGGGTCTGATTCTAGGTTATTTAGGTCAACTGGTAGGGTGATTATTGTGTCTGTTCTTGGTCAAGGTGTAAAAAATAGAGACTGATGTCGGCTAGGTGTGATCGATGCTAGTTTAGGTAGAACCAACGTCAGTTGTGGATAACCGACGTCGGTATGATTGAGATAAAATAAACTCAAATAGATTAAATGGTAGGGGTGATTTGAGCTCAAATAAAGTTTAGGAGAGTGAATGGGAAGGTCTGTAGAGGTCTTAGGTATGCTTAGAAGTATATAACAGGTGAGGATATGTGATTTGGTGATATGGGTGAAGGGATATTTGAGTTCACAGGAAACAGGGTGATGAAGCAATAAACATGCAAAAAATATATTAATAAAAAGAGTAATAAAGATTACTAACTGAAATAAACCCTACTAATTAGGGCCATACTTACTATGTTAAGGATTTGATGGTTGAGTGGTAGAGGTGGTTGATTAGAGAATAAGTGTATGGTACTATAGCGGTGATTTCTCGGAAGTGCTCCCATGAATGCAATGGCTCTATGATTGATCCTAGTGATGGTTTTGGATGTCTGGATGCATAAAAGGATGCTTGTTTCACTTACATGTAGCTCTAATCTCCTTTCTTTCTCTCTGAATGTGCCAACCCAAAAAAAAGGTTGTTTGGGTGAATAAATGGTAACTGATGATGGTTCCAGGTTGACCAGTGTCGGTTAAGGTGGGATTCCCTAGGTTTACTAAAATGGGTAGATATTTCTAATTTCTTGGGCCCAATTAGTTTATTCTCACAGATTAGAATGGAAACTTCCCTTATAATGAGTGGGAATATGGTTAGAGATATTTTATGGATTGATTTTAGGGTTAGACCAAATCTTAGCTCATTAAGGCAAGTGAGACTTAGTTATTGCTGGTTATAGAAACATGCCACAAATAGGTCTAGGGTGAGGTGGCTGGATGAGGTGTCTAGGTGAGGTGGTGGGGTAGAAACTAGGGTAATTAGATATTAAATATTGTGAGGATATATATTAATTTAATTTAATTTAATTAATTAAATTAATGGTGATGTGGGGTGGAAGGGGCTATGGTTAGATGAGTATGATTGAGCTAGTTATTTGAAAAAGGACCAAGGGGAGTGTGACCCAATTTTAGTGTCTACATTTTACCCCTTTTGTTGCATGTATCTTGTATTGGTAAACAACACTGTCAAAAATAAGATGTGGTTGCCCCATGTGTGGGTGAAGGCGATCCCCCTCAAACTAGGAACTGATGTGGTAGAAGATAGAATCGGTGAGTGGTTTGATAAAAGGTGGATGTGATGAAGAGGAAGGTGGACACAGGGGGTAATACGGTAAAGGTCTAATCGGGTAATCTGGGTAATGGGCTAGGGTCAAAGGTAGCAAAAATCAAACACATGCGCACAGATAAACTGTGGCACAATACCAGGTTGAAGAGCATACAAACTCTACATTGTCTAAGGTTGATATGTTTATCCAATTAAGGTTGAAGTGATTCTGGTATCTAAGGCATATGATATGGTGTGGAAACACAATGTAGGTTAGGTGCAGGAACGTTTAGGTAGATTCTGGTACACCAAAGGTTGGGTCAGGATAAACAACAAGACAATAGGCAAGGTAAGGTCATTAGGTCAAACAACATGGGTAATAATGTTGTAGGGTATAATGAGCACAAGGGTTCAAAGGTCACTTAACAATGTTCTAGGTCTAGGTAGCTAGGTTATGGAATGGGTAAGGATGAGGTACAGGTAAAATAACAAGTCCCTAAACACAATGAAGGATATGTATAGGTAAATGTAGTGTAACACCATCGACAATTGTTATATTCCTCCTTTGCATTTCAAGTGTTGACATGTGATTTTATTCTAAAGATGTGTTCTTTTGATTGTTGGAGATCATGCTTGATATGGATAAATATTTTCTGTTCTTAAGATCATTAGACTAGAATGGAATGGCTTCCTTGAATCCATTTTTCACTTCTTGTAGGTGAGTTGCAATCTAGTTTAAGAGTTGCAAACTTATCTCTTTATCTGACTCATCCTTGGATCAATTTTAGTGATCCAAGGAATGTTTTAAACCTTCTCAGTTGAATGAATGGTAAATTGACATTCCATAATTTGAGGGACATAGCAGACTAAAATTTGTTATTACAAGTTGTTTAATCTTGTGTGAACGTGTTTCCATTCAGTTGTATGTTGTGCTTGGGTCCTTGGAGATCAATCTTGGTAGTACATTGCTGACATAAATGAAATACAACCTATTCATGACATAGGAAGGATTCAGAATCCTAAAACTAAAGGATTATCCTACGGAATCCTAAGCTGGGTAAGAATATTTACTACCTAGCTATGTTACTTAATTGAATTTTTATTCTAACCTAAGCTTCCTATTCTACTTTATTGGGTTGGCATCCAAACCTAAGCCTTGTGCTAAGGGAATATGGAAAGGTTGCTAGGCTATCTAAATTAACCTAAAACCTAATGTTATAAGGTTATGAGATGATCTAAGCTATTGCCTAAAACTAAAAGGTTGTGAATTAATCTAACCTAATGTTGGAATTACCTAAGGTAATGTGTTAAGGCCTAAGGTAATTATTCCTAAACTAACCTAAGTTTTAAGGGATCTATCCTAAGCTATTTAAATGGGAACCTAAAGGGGTTGCATGCCTCTATGGTGATGGTTCCAATGGCATTGAATTTGTTGATAAGGTTTTTAAGGCATTAAGTACTACCAGTTTTGGAAGGGGCTAGTTGACTTGGCAGAGGCTTATGTGGAAGCTCCACTAAAGATGGAATTGCATGTTAAATGGGAATTGGCATTCGCCAGATTTGGGAGGCGGTGGTAAGGAGAGATAAACAGGGAAAATTGGAATTAATGAAATTAATTGGCCTCAGTTTTGTTCACAAACCATCTTGGAAACTTGGAAGGTGGGTTTGTGGGAGGTTGTTGGTTTTTGCATGCTTTTCAGATTTTTCTCTGCATGGAGCAAACTGGTTCTTTGAACCAGTGGTTTGACTTTCACTTCATTGCTATTTTTAACTCACCTGGTCTATTTTCGATCATGGGAAGGTATATGAGGCATTCTGAGGAAATTTTTTGGTTGGTTGATCTTTCATGGAGGAGAAAAGGAGTTGGAAGCTTGGCTGGAAGTCTCCTTCGATTTGGTAGAAGTTCTATCAGGCATGATAGGCTCTAACCATTAAGATCTCTTGCTTTCTTCTAAATGTTTTCATTAAAACAACTCTGCTCTTATGAGATTCTTGGTTTGCATGTTTTATCTGGTTATTTGCTTGCTGGGTTTTATAAATCTCTAGAAATTTGGGTATGAATCCATGAAAAATTAATGTTAAGTCTTGGAAACTTTCTTTGTATGGGTTAAATAATGAAACATGCATGAGAAAATTTTTAATGTAGCTCTAGCTTGTCATTTCTTGAACCGGTATTCGAAGAGTTGTGTTTTTAACTGACCTTCATTGTTATTTATTTGGTTCTGAGTTTTTGGGAACCTTGAGTCCCGTCTGATCTTACATTGGAGCTCATGTTTTGTTTGAGCTTGAGCTTGTATTTGAGATTGTGTTTGTTTGAGCCTGTATTTGAGTTCATGATTAGTTTGAGCTTGATTCGGGGTTAGTGTTTTGATAAAAATTTGTGTTGGAGGTTCTTGTTACCCTGAAATTGTGTTTGGAATCTTGGGTAATCCTAGACTATTGTTTGAAGTCCGTATGTAGCTCTGTACTCATGTTTATTCTTGTGTTATTCTAGAATGTTAATGGAAGTTCATAATGTACAAAACACTTGTATTTTATTACGTGTATGGTTCTAAACTCTGGTTAGAAGCTCATGTTTCGTTTTGAGCTGGTATGAGTTTTCTTTGTTTAAAATACAAACTGGAATGGGAACTTGTTGTTTCCCTGAACCTGTGAATATTTACTTGAATGGTTCTGAAATCTTCTGTGAGAAACTTGTGTTTCATTTTGAGTTGAAAATAGGGTTTCTTGTTTATGTTATAAACTGGTTAAGGTTGTTCGTATTATATTCTGTCTTGTATTATGATATTTGTGTATATTTGTGCTCATGTTTGAGACTTTGTGATTCGACACTGTACATGTAATTTAGTACTCAGTGTTTGGAATTTATAGCTTGAACGATGTGTTGGCTCTGTTCTGGTATTTTTGAGTTGGTTTTAAATTGCATTCAAGTTGAAAGATTATAACTCTTTTAATTCAAACTGCTTACTCAAAGTAAATCTGGGAAGTAGTATGACTGAGATGTTTGAATATCTCTTGGAGATTTAACTAGAAACACTTTCGTTTGATAGTGGATTTGGAACTTCTTTCAAAGACGAGTTTTGTACCAGTGCTTAGAAATTGTAGTGGAAGGATTACTTAACTCTGTTCAGTTTGATTTTGTTTTATAGTTCTAAAAGAATTATGAACCACTTACTCTTAAGTACAATGTTGTGGAGGCATTTTAAAGGAACTTAATTTTTGAGTTCGAGGATACTCCTGAACTGGTTTAGTTTAAGGTTTTAGGTTTTCTATTCTTGTTGGGATCAATAAGTGAATACTTGATTCTTTTAAAAGAAAAAGGAAATTGAGAATCCTTAGGGACAGTGTGCTGTTTTTGAACTTTACTGTTTATGTTGTTCTGAACTAAAATTGGAACTCATGCTTTTTAATGATAAGGATTGTAAGGGAGACTTGCAGTACGTTTTCTTTACAATGAGTTGGTTTTGTTCTCTCTTCTAGGAACTAGTTTATGAGCTTATTGTTTGGATTAGAAGAGGGAATTTGTTGTTAAGTGTAGAGAAATGATTTAAGGATTGAATCAAATTCTGATAAGATTCCTTTTCTAACCTATTGGGATTAGTTCATTTGATTGAACCCTTTTGTTATTAGTTCTCTTGTGAAATGGAGATTTATTATAATTGTTTAGTCTTCCTTGTTCATATCATTTGTTGAAGTGATGTAGGAAGAGATTTAATGTTTCGGTTTTGTTGAACAGAAAATATAATCTTGTTGGTAGACTGTTTAAATTCTATATTCCTTCTTAGATTGATATGGGATTCTGTTCTGATGAAAATCTTAAATATTGAATTTAAAGGTAGTTGTCCTTTAAACGAAATAGTTAAATTCATGTTATGAACTTGTTTCTATTTTCAGATGTTTTGTGTTGGGCATAGTTTGGAATGGTTATTCTTCTTCCTTGCTTAGAAGCTAGATGAATCATCCTAATGGGAACTATGATGTAAACCTTCCTTTGTCTTATAGTAAAGTTAAATGTTGTATTCTATTATGATAGAATTGGGAACAATAAGATGTTATGATCTGTTGTTTGTTTAAAGGTAATTGATAGGATCAATTAAACTTTAACTTTGTAAGGTAGATGTTGTGGATTATATTATGTTCTTCTCTTAGAAGTGAATTCAGATTGGTTAATGTACTTATTTTCTAATTTTTATTACTTATAATAATATGTATGATATATAAATTGTTTCATTAAAGAAGAGTTGTTTTAATGGAACAATTAGTGGAATGCACTTTGTTTTAAGGCTTAGTGCTTATCATGCTCAATTCATTGAAATGACTCGTGCTAGCAATTTTTGCAGATGGACTTCGTAAGTGATAAAAGAAGGCAAAACTTATATGATGCATTGGCTGATTTAAGTATGATTCTTTGTGAAGAATTTTGATTTGTTCTTGAGTTGTATTGAAAAAGAAAAGTTGTATTCTTTTTAGAATGAAGGTTGTTGTTATGCAGTATGCCTAAAATGCATAAGTCTTGTAAATGTATAAGTTTTAAAGATGAATTGAAAGTTGGGAATTTACTTGTATTGGTTGTGTAAATTATCTTGTACTTTTATGAAAGAGATGGAATTCTATCTTGTTGATATTCTTCATATTATTTATATGCTTAATTGGTTATCTTTTGATAAGTTTGATAAAGGGATTTAGTTCAATTTCCCTAATTAAGATGCAGCTTGTTAAGTTGCAGAATATGATGTTCTTTATCTAAACAATTTAACATAGTAATGTAATGTGTGTTGAACATGCAGTAAAACTATAGAAATTGTAAAAGATAAGGAGGGTATGATAAACCCTAACACTAATTCATGAAGAGGAAGACTCTTCCTCTCAAAAAAGGAATGTAAATGAAAAGGAAAGGTAATGTGATTGTTAATCATTAGACTTCATATTCAAAGAAGTCTACCTAGTTAAACCTATGTGGTTGCTACACCTCCTTGATTGGTTAAGTTACATTATAATGGAACTTATGATGTTGTTGTCCTATTTTTGGTTAACTGTTTGTTAAGCCAGATAAGCGAACTTAAAAAGCAAGCTTAAGTTAAGGAAGTTCTTTAATGATTAATTGAATATGATATGGAAAAAGAACTTAAGGAGTGTTGGATTAGGGTTTAGCAAGGTTGTTGTAATCTATTTTAATAATCCAAATTAATTATATTAATAACCTCTTAGGGGTATGTAAATCTCAATGAGGTTGTTTCTGTAGGATGTTAGTCACATGCCAACTGTGGGGTTGTACCTTCAGGAATATCAGGATCTTCTCGAGGATACAACGATGCAGTTGACATGTGGTAACACTCTTCTACATTGATCATCTAGATCTACACACATCTGGACTTGAACTTAGTTTCTCCCTAGGTCCAATTAGTAACATGTTTAGGATAGGGAGCAGCCCCCTAAGACTCAGGGTACCTTGGCACATGGGGTTGACTTAGGTTGACCCAGTATGCCCATTTACCCTAAGTCTTTGTGAGCCTCTTCCTATCATAAATTATGTTGTTAACCTGAACTAGGGTTAAACCTTCGGCAAGTGGGCCGACAAAAGTCAATAAAGGACATTCTAGATAACAATAAGTGGGGTGAAGGATGTATTCCAGATTGACGAGTATGTCGTCAAGGAATAACAACATGAATAGTATGTTAGAAATCTTTGGCCAAAGTATCGCAAGCTACTGGTTACATTGTCCTATGTCACCTAGCCTAAGGATCGTGCTGCAGATGAATATTGGTATAAGATAGGTTCCTTGGATAGATCACTCAATACCCATAACAGGGTAAGAAAACCAAGTATACATAGTATATAAAAAGTATTCAATAGTTAATGTTAATCATGAATAGATCGGTAGCTCACTGAGTCGTTACATCTGCATATGGTCATCTATTATAAGAATGGTGATTATAGAATGTGTGTTCTAAATTATGTATTTAGAACAGATAACATTATTCATGCAAATTTTTTGTCCCTTGTTTCTAAAGTCTTAAAATGGGAATTTTAGATGTAGGCTTGGAGGTAGGTTGTGATAAAAATGGTTAAGATCAAACAGTGGAGGGGTTGGGTAATTTGTGGGCAAAAATAGGTAAAAAAAAGAGATTTATAAGTGAAATGATAGGTAACCAATGTTGGTTTATGTTTAACTGTCATCAGTTTACTAGGGAACGATTTGACTGATGTTGGGTCTAGTCAGGTTGGGTATTTAAAAAGAGAAACCCACAAAAAAGGGGATTCATGTGTGCGTTTTGAACTTTTGGGGAAAATGACAGAGCATGGAACCTTTTTTTCCTTTGTGAGAGGAAAGTATGAGGTACAATACCTGGTTGAGGTTGGGGAGATCAGGTTGGTTAGATGAGCCAGGTAGTCGGGTCCATGAGATCGGTGTGGAGGATTTGATTAGAGGTAGGAGTATTTGTGTTCGTGATTTGGACATGGCTGAGGCAGGAGAAGGTTTAGGTTGGCCACTGGTTTAGTGGCCAGCTGTACCACCATACCAGTGACACTGAGAATGAGGTAGGAGTCTATACCTGATCCTTCCTTGTTAAAGTAGAAAAATGTGATGTGGGTATTGGGTTTCACGGGTAGGAAAAGATAATGAAGTTGTGTGGTGAAAATTAATGCAATGAGGGAGGGGGGAGGTTCTAGGTAGGGTAGATAGGGATGGGAAGGGGGTTAGGTTAGCTTTAGGTATGGTAGAGTAGGTGTATAGGTTGGATTGGAAGAATTTTAGAAAAGAGGGGAGGGGTTTTGCGTGTTCAACTTTGCAACAGTGACCGACGTCGGTCAAGTGTTGGCTGACGTCGATGACATTTTGGCCAACATCGGTCCGAGAAGTAGGTGACCGATGCCAGTTACATGTGACCGATGATGTTCGAGGATGATCGGTGGTGGTCAGATTTTGGGGAACATAGAGTAATAGAGAGAAAAGGTAAGAAGTGAGGATATGTCAGGTGATGTAAAGATAGGTTTCATGAGAGGAAAGTAGGGTAGTAAGTATAAATGACACGAATAGATTGGTTTAGCAATGGGTAATCTGTAGGGTGGGTGGAATAAGTAATGATGGTTAGAAATGAGGTTTATTAGGTAGGAAGTGTTTTTGGTATGTGGGGGTTATAACAATAGTATTTTTTATTGCATGTAGATGAGGGATCAACTATGGATGCGGAATAGGGTACCACCTTTATTAATAGATGTCCGAGGGAGATATGACTGAGGTGGGTCAGATTGGGATTTGGTGTTATAGGTGCATAGTTCATGATCTGATTCTGATGGTCACTCTCATCAATAGATGGGATTCCACGACCAACACATTCCATTGACCAACAGGGGAGATGACCGTCATCTTGTAGAACATTTACAAGATTCTACAACTACCAATAGTAGGGGCACAGGTGTATTCAATATCTTTGGAGGCAGTAGAGGAGTTGATGCTAATAGTATTTGGGGAGGGGATGGTGGAGATGAGGTTTCATAGTGCCAGCTTGAGCTATGGAGAGATGTACATGGCCCATCTTGAGGAGATGAGGCTAGTAGTTTTGATTATGGAGGCAATGTGTTGCTTCACACTGTTGGATGCAGAGCGTGGGATATTCTCATGAGCACTGTATGGGAGTCTTGCATGATATGATGGAGGAGAGGACTTGATTTTCCTGGGCACCTGCGTATTTGGTACATCTATATTGGGAGCTATGGGCCTACGGGAGATTACGGAGGTTCAACTTATAGTATATGTTTCTGCTTCATTGTTGGGCATACGAGAACATTATGTGTGTTTGTTTGATTAGGTTGCCTCGGATAGATGCCTTTGAGCCAGGTATGGTCTGGGATGGGTATAGGCGATGTGTTCTAGTTGGTGGGGGTACGATGGGGGGACTAGGGATACACATGATATAGCTCACTACAGGAAGATACAAGAGGGGTTGTCTGTGGTAGACATCATTTGGAGGCCATATGTGGACTTCCCATTGTATAGGTAGATGACCACAGAGTTAGATGAGCTACAGTTGCTTCGATGGATAGAGGGGTGCTGTGCAGGATAGCACAAGATGATACCCATAGATAGGGTTAAACGACAGTTTGGGTTACCACAAGATGTTCCTCCACCATTCCCACTATACAGGAGAGATGACGTGGAGAGGCCTATGCCTCTACCATAGCTGACAGTACTTACAGGACAAAAGGAGCAGGTGGTTGACCGACAGATTGATGATGCCGGAGTTACAGATGGGTATAGATAGTGGTGGGTAGCAAAGTTGTGAGTCATACCACTAAGGCCAGGGCATCTAGACTTGGCCACCATTACAGTGCAGAGAGACACCCTCCAGGGGCAGGTGACAACCCTAGCTTCATAGTTGGGGATAGTGCAGGGATAGTTGACAGGGTCCAAGGCACATGTGGTAACTTGACAGGCACATGTAGCTACTTTATAGGCATAGATAACAGGTTTGTAGGGCTAGTTAACCACTGCATAGGTGCAGGTTGTGGCCCTTCAGGCCTAGATATAGGGAGAGGTAGAGAAAAGGTCCCTAAGGATAGGCACAGGCATAGGGATATGGACAGGGTCCCTCATTACAGGTACCAGTGGGATAGGGTCCCGAGAGGTTGGTACAAGGGGGGTGAGACCAATGGATCCACCACAGATGGTAATTATGGCCCAATTTAGAGATGCCTTAGGAGAGGCATGGTATTATCAGGATCATTTTATGGCCTTAGGGATATATATCCCATCCTACACAGAGTATAGAGCATAACAGGCTTCAAGTGAGAGGACCAGGTCTTGTACGCATAGTGTAGATATTACAGGGAGTTTGTCGAGCCCCGAGATAGGGTCAAGGTGAGGCTACTAGTGTACAGAGGCTAGCTCCAGGTGTGGTACTAGCCGAGGGCAGGCTGAGGCCCATGGTGGGTGGTGAGATGCTAGCAGGATGCCACACAGGTGCAGAGGAGGAGGAGGAGGAGATAGGTGAGATAGATATTAGTTGGGGTGACGATTAGTCACTAGAGATGGGATATATATAGATTTTGTTGATATATAGACTGACATGCGTGCCGAAGATGGTGAGGATGTACATGAGAGTTTTTTATATTTTTTGATGACATACCGGCCTACGTGCCAAAGATGGTGAGGATGTACATGAGGGTTTTTGAGGAATTATTTATTCATTTTTATCTGTGTACATATGTATATATACATAGATATCATGGTTTATAGATGATGATATTTATACCATGGATGATGTACTTGTTTTAATTTTCATTATTATTTGTGTACATGATGAAAAATAGGTGAATTAGGTATGATGGAGTCAAGTTCGTGTAGGCATGGTGGAGTCAGGTTGGTTTAGGTAAGATGAAATCAGGGCATAGGCATGGATGGAGTCAGGTTGACTTAGGTATAATTGAGTTTAGGTTGGTTTAGGTATGGTTGAGTTTCCAATTCATTAAGTTGTGCAATTTAATAATGATGTGGATCGTGTTAAGATGTTTTGTAGGAAAATGTATGATAATGGTAAATAAATAGTACGACAAGATGAAATGAATGTATGAGTGATGATGGTAAAGATGTGAAGCAATAGTTTTTTGTGTGGTTTAATTTTTAATTATTGATATAAAAGGAAACTAACTAGAGTAGAATGTGAATAGGAAAGGGGGAAGAGGGAATTGGTTAGGGTAGAGAGTAGCTGAGCTAACCTCCAAGGGCCCCATTCCCTCAGAGTGCTGCCTACATAGTCCTGACAAAAAGGGACCTCAGGCCGTTGCAGTTCTCCCATAAGCTGGGGAATATTATGATGAAATAGTAGAATGGGATGGTAGGTGCGATGCATGGGTGATGTAGGTCATAGTCATGATTGAGTTTAGGTTATAGGCATGGTTAAGTTATTTTTAAACAAAGGCATTGAGGGTCTGGTCCTGTATAGAATAATGAATAAGTAATGAGAAAGGTGAATGCTAAGAGATGGTAAAAGAGCTGCTTAATTGATAAGAACCCTAATGAGTCTACCATACCCCATATGGGCTTATGAACATAAGACCCTACATGTATTGCATAATGGACTATTCTAAGGGTGAAGAAAAGTCACATGATCACAAAATGTCATGTTTGCAGAAAGTCCTTTGAGTAATAAGGAATTTAGGTGAAAAAGGAAGGGGGGTAAGAATGGGAGGGTTAGCGTAACTTAGTGTACGATGATGTGTATTTCGGAACAAGAAACCGAGAATCCAAAATAGGCAAGTCCATGAAAAAAATTTCATCTTTTTTTTTATAATAGACTGATAGATGTGGGAAGTCTATATGGGATGGGTATATTATCTCCTTGAGGTCTTCATGAAGCTGATTGATGTGGGAAGCTTCTGAATAATTATTATATTTTTGTAATGATTGTATATAACTATCCTTCTAGGGAGCAATCTATTGATAGTGGTAGAATATAAAGAAGAGACATCCCTTTTGAGGGAGTCATCTTTTGCTAAAAGTTCGACTCAAGGAGTTTTATCCCTTTATGTTTTTAGATGTTTAAGTTATGGACAAGACTACAGAGGATGATTAGGTTCTTGTTTTAGAAGACAATATCATAGTGCAAAAAGATTGACCATGAAAGAGGTGGTTTTGAGTGATGAACGACCATGGGATTCCATCTTGAAGAAGATGAAAAGTATCCACGAGAATCATGCTATGAGTAGAGTCATGGTACTCATATTGAAGACAAGGCTAAAAGGTGACGGGTAATCACATGATTCTTGTTTAGTTGTGGATCCTCAAAATGGGTAATTATGGAAGGTGAATAACACTTAAGGGACGAGTGATAAATTGATAGAAAGTGATATAGGACTTGATATATAAAATAAAATGGATGAAGATGTAAGGCATTAAGGGGCTTAGGTTTTGGTTTACCTTCGAGTGAAGACAAACGATAAGTACCTGATCCATAGGCATGGGTGAAGATATAGGGTCTAAGCCAATTAGGATAAAACTTGCCCCGTTTACTTTTCTCCTCTTTGGTTACATGTTGATTTTCCTTTAGGACGAGGTCACCAAAATGAAAAGGTTCATTCATGAACATGTTTTTCATAGGCACATTTGATACGTTTTTGGTAGATTTGGAGATGGTCAAGAGCGTTGAGACGATGTTCATCTAATAATTCAAGTTACGCCAAATGATCGTGGTGAAATTCATAGTCGTTGAGCATGTCCTCGTAGTGAGATGTAGATGGATGGAATATGGAATTCGAGAGGTAATACAACCTCAGTATCGTAGACCAGAGAAAGTGGGGTGTCCGCAGTCGAAGTGTGAATAATAGTGCAATAAGCCTAGAAGGTGAAAGGAATGTGTGTATGCCAATCCATCCTAGTATCGTTGACTACCTTAATAAGAAATGTTGTTCAAGGTTTTATTGGTTGTTTCAACTTGACCATTGGTTTGTGGGTAACAAGGTGATGAGAAAACTGAGTTAGATGCCAAAAAGCATTGCATAGTTTGCATAGGGTTTTGTTTTTGAATTATTTTCCTTTTTCTGTGATAATGCAGTGAGGGACACCAAAGTGACAGATGATGTTATGGTTGATGAATTCACATATTTTATCTACTTTGGTGGAAATGAGGGGAATGGCTTCTACCCATTTAGTGTAATATTCAGTAGCGGTTATGATCCATTGGTGGCATTGTGAAGAATGGGGGTTGATCTTATCGACAAGATCCAAACCCCATTGAGAGAAAATGCCAAAGGTCTCATGTGACCTATAAGGCATGACTAGGGGTGTGAAGGAGATTAACATATTGCTGGCATTTTATGCAGCATTTGACATAATCAAAAAAGTCATGGTTTAGGGTTGGCCAGTAATAGCCTAGGTGAAGAATGAATTTTACGACAGTGAGACCACTAAAGTAGCCTCCACAAATTACATCGTGGACTTCCTTAATGGTGTAAGGAATTTTAGAACTTGCAAGGCATCACAAGAGAATGCTGTTGAAACCACATTTGTAAAGAATGCCACCCATGATGACATAACGAGAGACACTTTTAAGAAAGGAATATTGTTCCATTACGAGTGAGATTGGTGGGTAAAATAGAAAGGGAAAGATAGTCTATATATTGCTTATACAAAAGGTCACTTGGGCTAGGGAGCAGCGGTTCCGATAGAGTTGACTTCACGAGGTCGAATAAGAGGGTGATTGTATGTCTTTGTATGGTGATAAATATTTTAGAGTCAGCGGGTGTGAAGCGGGTCTCTGAGAAGCTAAGAAGGCCATGGTATCTACAAATTTATTTATAGAACGTGGGGTGGTTTGAAGTGTGTAATGGTTCGAAGGTGGTCAAAAGTATGTTCACATGATGCTTATACTTTTGAAGTATCTCATTATGACACTGGTATATACCATTGACTTGGTTTATGACCAACTAAGAATCACCAAAGATGTTGATTTACTTAACGTCTAAGGTATAAGAAAGCCCTACCGACCCAATACAAGTGCTTCATAATCAACAATATTGTTAGTACAAATCAAAATCGAGTTTGAAAGACAAAGACATAGGTTCACCATCAAGTGGAATGAGGATAACACCAACCCCACCCCCACAGTGACACTTAGAGCCATTGAAGAAGAGTGTCATTTGGTAAGTGGGTTCATCCAGGGAAAGGGTTAGTTATAGAATCATCTGGGAAGTTGAAGTTAGAGAGTTGATTCTTGGAAATAGGTGAGTCAGCCAATTGGTTAGCAATATCTTGGCCCTTGATGGATGAATTCGAGGTCAAGGTTAGACAAAAGCATAAGCCAATGTGCGACACTTGTATTCATTTTTACACCCATCAAAGAATAAGGAAACCCCCATGCATGCTGGCCTATCACCCAGCGGGCACTGGGCGCTCACCCAAGCCTTGCATAGGTGCCGAGTAGTCTCCTTTATGTGAGTTTAGTTAGAAACATCATCTATGATCCGAGTTTAATATATTGGAGAGGAAATAAGACATACAAGCACCATGGAGCTCAGAACGACTTCTAGATCCTTGTAGTCATTCTAGATAGAAAAGTGCTTAACATATTATAGAACTTAAACCAAAACAGAAAGGAAGTTGTACAAGCATTCATACTTAGTTCATAAACATAAATGAAAAAGAGCTATGAAGAAGGATGTATGCATCAAAACCATTAATGTTCATATTCACATAAAATGGTAACCTTATTGCATTCATTAGGCCCATTATAGAATTTCACAGAAGGGAAAACCATAGTCATGCATTATAATTGGATTCATATAGCTAGGCTCTCAAAAGAAATTTTTATAACCCCCAACCCTTGATACATCCTTTCCTATGCTTATTTACCCAAGCTAATAGAGTCCTTGCAGTATTTCTACAGAGCTCCACCCTCCATCCATTTTCTTCCTTTCTTATCCTTTTTTTCTCTCATCTTTTACTTCTGCAGGCGCTTGTATATATAGCCTTCTTGAACTGCTAACTCATTCTTCTTCAGCCTCAGATCTGTCACCAAGTGTCTAAATGTGGTCCTCCATGGGCGTATGCTCCTCTAGGCATGAGCTCACCACTCCTTACCCTAATGTCCTTTTAGAAGCTTCTACCGCAGAGTATATTCCTTCTAGGACACTCTGTCGCTAGGTTGGCACCTTATCCACTCGGTTCACATTTTTCTCATATCCTACCTAATAGGTCAAAAATGGCTAAGTCTCGGATTCTGGTCCAGGGGCGTGAATCCTAAGTTCTAAAAAACCCATACATGAACCATTCTTTGTGTGCCTTATCTTGCGCACTTTTTTCAACCTTGCGCACCTATGCGCCCTTTTTGGACTTAGTTGATATTTTAGGGGCCCAACATCACCCCACACTTTACCTATTTTCTACCCTTAGAAACTTCCTCAAAGAATAAAGCATACACAAAGACTTAATGTCTTGGAAAAGGAATAAAGGGGATAAATAATGGAAAAAAAGGAAGAATGAGGAATGATACTACTTAAATCAATAAGAGAGGAAAGTTCTTCTACAAGTCATCCTCCAGATTGTTCCAGGAATCAATCTCATTCTGTGATCTCTATAAAATATCACCTACTAAGGTGATCACCAGATCAAAACCCAAGCCATCCCCTTGTGCACTCATGGTGTTAACAATTTTCTCTAACTCCTTGCCTATATCCTCCAGCACATCCATCCTTTGTGTAATCTATGGGTATAGTTGCTTTAGCCAGTTTTTAACTGAGCTCCGTAAGGCCTCAATAGATTCTAATTTATTTTCTACCTCAACAAGGATATTTTCTTGCTCTACTCTATTCCCCTTGTTCTTCTCATGGAACTCTTTAAGTTTTGATTCATCATTGGTGACCAACATGCTTGCCACTTTGTCTCTATCTGCAAAATTTTCATACGTGGCCTCAGTAGTCTGGGAAGCAATCTTTACATCAGCAAGGACCTTGCTATATTAAGCTATGAGTGCCACAAATTCCAATTTATCCTCCTTTTCTAAACATGCGGCCACTTCTTCTGCAGATTCCAAGGCTAGCAGTTACCTCTCCATGGTGAGGATTCTTTTTAAGTCCTCTAGGAATTCCAAGGAAGATTCATACTTCTGCGTGGGAGGCACTAGGTCTATATGCTTCACCACCATTGCATCTATAATGGACTCCACCTTTTTATATACTTCACACACTCTAACCTTCTTGTCCTTTAACTCATGCTACAACTAGGTGTTGATCAACTCTTCTTGTTTCAAGCCCTTAGTTTTATTAGCCAGCTCTTCTTCCTTCTTTTCTAGCTTTTCCTCTAGAAATCTTACTCTTTCATTTCTTCCAAAGATCCTAGCCTTAGTCTTGACCACAACCTTGTTCAACGCATTACATAACTACTCATGTGAGAGCTACTGGGAATTTACCAAGGGGTTTGTTCCCTTAGACTCCGGTATTGGTATGATTTCCCCTTGGTATATTTCAAACTCTGGCTCATCAATATGGGACTCAAACACCTAAGAGAGCATCTTCCTTGTCCTGAGGTACATTCCCTCTTTGTCAATGACTCCATAGCTAGAAGCACCTCTGATGAAATCATGATTTGGAACCACATGCACAACACTTTGTTGGGGTCATCAATATAACCCATCCTTGGTATCTCCTCATCCACGTGCTTTCCTCCCATGCATGTGCCCTTAGGAAAATTTACATTTAAAGTGGGGCCTCCAATGCTGATGTGGTCCTTTTCCATGCTCTCTTTCTTATCCTCATTCATCACCAGCTCAACACTGTATTCCAACTCCTCTTCCACCAAGGTCTCAATGATCTTCTCAACCTCTCTTCCCACCACCTTGTTTACCTCTTTACTCCCTTCCTTGTCTCGGGCACCTTTCTCCTCCTAGCTGCCATTTTTCCACTCGAATATGTACTCATTCTTCTCTCCTTCTCCCTCCTCCGAGTCATGTACGTTGAACATAGGTTGTTCTTTGTTTACCTCAGGCTCATCTTCCTCATCATCATCCCTTTCACCCTGGTAGGCCCTCAAAATCTCAGTGTACTCAGAATCTGAATCCTCCATCATCTTCTGCTTCTTCCTAACTAGGGATTCTGGTGTAGGTGACTCTGTGTCTTCTTCTTCCGATGACTCCTTATCTAATGGATTCTCTAGCTCTAGAGTCTTCTCTTTGACTATGGACTTTTTCTTGCGTGAATACATACTTGTTCTAGCACTTGTCCCAAGGGTACATATTTCTTGTGTATCCACTACACTTGGTACTTTCTTCTTTGGTTCTTTTTCCTCCTATTTGGGCATGGGTCTCTTCTTGCCAGTTGCGTCCTTAGGTATGGACAAATCATTCTCCAGATACGTGTCCTTCTAAAATTTGGGTCTTATGTGGAGGTATACTCACACCGCGGACCCTCTTGTAATGGGAAAATTTATGGGTTTCACCATTTGGACCTCATGCAACATGTACTTCTCCATGTACGGGTACTTGTTGGGGTAGAAAAACCATTTGTGCATTTCTCTGTGGTACCGGTTCAGATTACCAAGGTCCAACTTTAACATTTTAGACTCTTTGAACCTGTTCAATCCCACTTGGATGTGTTGAGATGTGAAGGAAAAAGAGAGCTTGCACCATGGGCTCCATGTCTCATCTATCAGTTTAAATCTGTCAAGGCAGAAATGTTGGTACACAACAAACTCGACTTCTCCCTTGGTGGTCCCTGTCAGTTTGTTCAGGGATCCTACATTCCACCCCGAATGCATTCCTCAGGTGCATATACCACTTCTCTAGGCGTGCCTTGTGCACGAACATCATACTATCACATGTGTACTTCTCAAACCTCTTCTCCAGTGAAGGGTATTTAGTAGGGTACTCCCACATGAATTTGTATGCAACATCCGATACTCCAATCTCTGAGAACACAATGGTTAACAGAACATTACCAAAAAGGATTTTATCACCTTCTTGTGCACTGCTGAAAATCTCATCCGTGATGTATGCAGACAGGTTGTAGATGGTGCCCTCCAAAATGCTCCTAAAAACATTCAGCTAGGAATTGTGTACCTGGGTCCATATCTCCTGGCCATTTAGCTTTGTCACAAGGTGTGTGGCCATCTTCACCACCGGGACCTTGATGTCCATGATATCAAAGTACCTCGACCCCTTTTTATA
This sequence comes from Taxus chinensis, assembly GCA_019776745.2. Lineage (NCBI taxonomy): Eukaryota > Viridiplantae > Streptophyta > Pinopsida > Cupressales > Taxaceae > Taxus > Taxus chinensis. Next base: position 977,524,370 of record CM034146.1, read on the forward strand.
CACATAAGCAACAACGATTTCCTTAATCACCTCCTTGTCACGTAGATCATCCTCTAAAATTTCTCCTTCATAGATGAGGCATGTTAAATATGAAACAAGCTAAGGAGTAATGCACATCTTGTACCCTGTGAAGTGAAAGTAATCTTCACGCACATGTGCAATCAACCATTAATATAGGCACTCAGGATTTCCGATGTAGGGAAACTTAAAGAGTTGCAATAATCCTGACTTCTCCAACTTCACTTTTACCTCATCATTATAGATGGGTAAACCGTCTGGTGTCTTTTTATCTGTCAAGTGCACTAACTCCAGTGCCATTTCCTTATCGATCATGCTCGAGTGATTATTGTAATCATTTATTGACATTTTTCTTAAATGGGACTCCAATTCTTGCCCAATAAATACTTTGTCTGGGTACTACATTTCTACATACCACTCTTCATTTGTACTCATGACAGTTTCTTGTTGTTTTCTCTTACCTTTTCCCTTTACCTTCTTAGGTGTGCCAACTAGTTTCTTGGGTGCCATTGTTTATGTTATCACTTCAACTTCTTTCACTTGCTTTGTTTTACTACCCCTTTCCAAGTTTAGATCTCAAATTGGCGAAGAAAATCTTTTTCAACCTGTGCCCTAGATACCAAACCCTAACTAGAATTTATTTTCACCATATGACGCTTTTTCACAACTCTTCCCATGTGCGTGAATCACTTCCTTTCTAGTTTGTAAATCCAAACTGGTCACTCATGCTCAAATTCTTGCAATTTTTCTTCACATAGATCAACTTTGGAAACCCTAGTTCACAAAATCTCTTCTCTTCATATTCGCAAAGTGAATAATGAAACGTCTGAACCTCTATTTATAGTTTTTCCCATTTCTAAGCATTAAATGCTACTTCACGTATCACCATACTTTTAACTTTTAATGCAGATTTTTCAAACAAATCCTGACTTTTTCACCCTAACTAATGTGCCCAACCCTGCATGGACAATATTCCAACCTTTTGGAGTGCAACCAATCCATATTGACAGGAGACTCTTGCGTGTGCATCACCAACACCGAAGGAACTTCTTCTGTCATGATTTTTGATTTCACCTACCTTGTGTTGTTTTTGCACTTATTCCTCCTTTGTACGCGGGATCTGAAAGTATCGTTATCTTGACACCAACCATCCTTTTCCACATTTTCTTTCATGCACCTCTTTCAATAGGGCCATTTGACTGGGATTTCTAGCACAATCCTCCTTGACACTTTACCCACGCTTTCCTTCACATTACTCCACCCCACATTAAAATGATGCGCGGTCCTTTGCACATTCAAAACCATCAAAAAGTAACAAGGTTACTAGAGCCCAAGGCTCAAAACAAACAACAACGTGAAAGGGAAACACAAGAAAGGAAATTCTAAACTATTTGGAAAAACTTCCTTATTTACAAACACCAAGAAGCCTTATTTATAGTAGGGCTTCAACCTACTCCCATTGAAGTGTCTAGGAAATTTCATTCCATCCAATGCTTGTAATTGGAATGCACTCTAATCAAGGATGTATGAGATTATATAGGGACCTAACCAATGTACCTTTAACTTCATAGGGTGGCACAAAAAATTTGAGTCATACAACAACACCATCTGCACAACCTCAAATTTCTTGTTCTTAATGTGGCGATCATGCCATGATTCTTTTTTTCTATTTCAGTTGTCTGGCTCCACCTGGCTAGTGATCATATTTCCTCCAAATTCATCAATTCTCTATTTGAGTGCTTTTTCATCATCCAATCCTCCTACACGTGCTATACGCAACGAAGGTAACATAAACTCAATTGGTAAGAAAGCTTCTGTGCCAAACACCAACTGAAATGGTGTGGCCTTATTCAACCTTTTGTAGGTTTTTTTGTATTCCCAAAGAATGGCTAATACTTTATCATCCCAATCCTTCCTACTAACATCATAAATCTTAGTCAACGTGTGACTAAGTATTTTGTTAAACACCTCAATAGTTCCATTTTCTTAAGGGTGATAGGGCATAGTTTTGTGATGGGCCACCATGAATTCTGATAACAGAAACCTGAATTTTTTGTTGAGAAAGTGCATACCTCTGTAACTTGTCAAGCTCAATTGGAATCCATACCTACTGATTATGTTCTCCGATAAAAATCTAGCAGCTTTAGCTATGGTACAATCCTTAGTGGGTGCTGCCTCTACCCACTTCATCAAATAATCAGTGCAAGTAATGATATATCGTGAACCAGTCCTTCGCACTACTAGTGGGATTGGTTTGAAAAATTCAATAGCCCATTTCTCAAATAGTTCCACACTTGGTATTGGTCATGAGGGAATTTTATCTCTTTCCATGTTTTCCAAGGTGCTGGAAATGGTCACAGGCCTTGCAAAACTCTATGCAATCTTGATAAATGGTCTCCTACCAAAGCCCTATGAGTAGAATCTTCCGTGTGGTTGTATTTCCCGTATAGTGTCCTCATGCAATCCCACCATGCGCTTCTTCTATTATAGAAACACACTCATGTTCTAGCACACATTAGCACAAAACCTCATCATGGCCCATTTTGTACAGGTCTCCATTAATTAACATGTAGGGCGCGGGTGCGTATAGCTAACTTATTTTTCTCCAAGGCCTTCATCCCTTCCGGTGCCACACCTTCCTTTAAAAATACTACAATTTCCTCCAAATCCAAGGGTGCGCGCCACAACCTAAACAGTTACATGTCTGGCATAGTATCTTCAATGCTCTACTCATCCTCCCCTGAATCAGTTCTTGATAAATGATCAGGTCCACAATTACTCTTTCTAGGTTTCACAACTATTGTGAACTCAAACTCTTGAAATAATAACACCCACCAACATATGCGCCCTTGTAGAATGGGCTTGTTCACCAAGTACTTTAACTCCATGTGGTCGGTGTAAAATATAAAGGGAGTTGCCAGTAGATACTGTCTAAACTTGTAAATCATGTAGATCATTGAAAATGCTTCACGCTCATTCGTAGTGTAATTCTATTATGCTGGTGTCAACTTTCTGATTGTAAAGCATAGGGGGTGATCAATAATTCCCTCACTAGGCTGTGCAAGCACTACCCCAATGGCCATTCCGGAGGCATCAACATGAACATGGAAGGGATTATCCCAAGAGGGGAAACGTAATATAGGTGCGGTGACAAGCCTATCCTTCAATGTGTCAAATGCCTTCTGCTGCGCCTCTCCCGAATGAAAGGCACTTTTATGTTTGAGCAACGCTTCTAAAGGAACATAAAATTTAGCGTATCCCTTAATGAATTTCATATAGTAGCTCGCATGTCCAAGAAATCCACGCACTGCGCTTTGGCTAGTAGGATCCCCTAATCCCATAATAACTGTAACCTTGGCAAGATCTACTAGTAAGCCCTCTTTACATATGATATGCCCCAATAGGGTCCCAAACGGGGTAGCAAATACACACTTCTTGATGTTGAGGGATATCCTAAACTACCGACACCTTTCAAACATCAACCTTAGATTGTCACAATGGTCCTTGACCAATCCATACACGGTCTAATCATCAAGATAAACTTGAAGAAATTTATGAATGAAATCCTTGAATGCCTATACCACTATGTGCGAGAAAATAACATGCACATTATTTAACCTTAAGGGCATGCCTGTGTATGAAAAAATTCCCCATTTAGTGGAAAAAGTTGTCTTCTCCTAGTCTTCCTTTGCAATTCAGACTTGGTGGTACCCCAAAAATCCATCCGTAAAGGAATAGATTGCATGCCCAGTGACTGCCTCCAAAATTTCTTTAGTGAAGGGGGTTGGAAAAGGATCGAGGACACAAATTGTGTTCAGCTCCCTATAATCCATACAGATCCTAATCCACCCATCCTTCTTGATGCTGATTACCATTGGACTTATCCAATCTGATTCTTTAACAGCTTAAATGATCCTAGATGCTATCATTTTTTCTATCTCTTCCTTTACCTTCACGCGAAAATTGGGATTCATCTAGTAGGATCTCTTCCTGACTAGGCACACATCATCCTTCAACTTTATCCTCATCTCCCCTAAGAAATGGTGGATGCCTTTGAGCTCATGGTACCCACGTGGGAATAAATCCTCAAATTCACACAAAAGATCAATGATATTAGAGACTTCCTTCTCTGACCAGTAATCTCCAATGATAGCTTCCTTAGGTTCTTCTCCTGAGCCGATGTTAACCTTTTTAGTTTTTAAAGGTTCATGGTAGACATGCATGAAAGTATCAACACTATCCACTACCTCACGTGTCTCTATAGAATGTCTAACATCCAAGCTTTCTGCTTCCTCCACATCAATTACATATACAATCTTTCCTTTCTCCTTTTTCACACACGCGTGCTCAAACTGAACCTCCTCTATTTCCTCTTCTTCAAAGTGCACCTCCAAACCTGGTTCACCAAGAAAGTCTAGTAGCCTATCTTCTATCATGGAACTATCCCCCATCGTAATGAGCTTAATCTCTTGCAATGCCTTATCCACCGATGGTTTGATGCTTTGATACTCAAATTCTTAGACGAGATCAACTGCTAGTTCTTGTCAATTCCCTATTTGGTGGTGTGTCTTAGAGTTGATGTACCATGTGTGTGCATAACCCTGCGGTGTAGAATATAGTTTGTGTACCTAGAGGGATGGTGGAAAAGCTTCCACACCTCCTCTCTAGACCCTCTCACATGTTTGGATATGGAAAGAGGTGGGATCCTTACCATGGTAGTCCTTGATGGTGGTGGGATCATTACTTCTAGAGAAAGGAACATAGAAGGAAATTCTCACTTCATACCATTCCAATAGATTATCCCGATGCATTGCCCACTAGCGTGCAACAGTTCCTAGTAGGACGTAACTTAACATCCCCCTTCTTTTATTTTCCTCCTTCCACTGAGCTTCCATCTTCTACAAAAAGACCTCAGGGGAGGCTCCTCCTGAGTACTTAGGTAGCTCCTTTCCTCCTAGGTGTCAGACTGTGCGCACCTTTGTCACCTTTGTCACTGATCCTCTTAAATGCCATTCGATCAACTCATAGATTCCATGTACCCAATTATCACATACTAGACTAGTGGTGTCACTATCTGACTAAGCATCCTCAAATTGGATAATTCTGTCGGTTGGATGGATTATCTCTGAATCCCTGATTGAGTGCACATATATTCTATCCAGGATTACTTCTCCAAAAGGTTCAGTATAGGGTGTTGACTTCCCATAAGCCAGGGGTATGATGACCTGTTCCTCCTCATTTTAAAATCTTATATACCCCTTGTTGAACCAAAGATCCACATTGTTCTTATAACACCATGGGCACCCAAACAGTGCTATGAAATTTTCTTCCTTGGTGAGAGTCAAGACTTCGAAGTCCCCACTAAACTTTTCTCCCTGAATGGTGATAGTTTCATCCTTTAAGACACCAATGGGAATTACCTTTAATTTTTTTTCCATATAAAGCACATTCGGAGATAGCTGTAATACAGGCCTTCCCATCTGATGCCATGCATCCAAGGTGAGAACATTGACCTCCGCACTTGTGTCAATGAGGATATTACTAAGGATCCATCCATCCACGATCGCATTTAAAGTGATCTCCCTATCATAGTCAAGGTTGTGAGGGGGAAGGTTTGCATGCAAGACCTACCTCTCGCACTCTTCTCCGACACATGGTACCTTCTCTCTCAACCATGCTCATAGCAAGGGAATAATATTCTATTGCCTTAGCATTTTACATACTTCCTTGACCTCATCCAGGTCATCTCTTGGCGCATCGACCTTCCTTCTTTGCTCCTCCCTCCTAGACTACTCCTTTAGACACTAGATTTATCCTTGTAGACTCTGAATGAATGGTGATAGTTGCATCCTTTAAGACACCGATGGGCATTGCCTTCATTTTGTTTGACATATATAGCACATTTGAAGATGGTTGTAATGCATGCCTTCCCATTTGATGCCATGCATCCAAGGTGAGAACATTGACCTCTGTGCCTATTTGAATGAGGATATTACTAAGGAGCCATCAATCCATGACCGCATTTAACGTGATCTCCCTATCATAGTCAAGGTTGTGAGGGGGAAGGTTTTCATGCAAGACCTACCTTTCACACTCTTCTCTAATGTGCGGTACCTTCTCTCTCAACCATGTTTCTAGCAGGGGAATAATATTCTCCTACCTTTGCATCTTACACACTTCCTTAACCTCATCCATGTCCTTCTGTGGAGCCTCAACACTTCTCCTATACTCTTGCTATCTAGACTATTCCTTAAGATACTAGATTTCTCCCTGCAATCTCCTTATAACATCCATAGTTTCCTGGTATATCTCCTTCTGATGGGTAGGGTTTGGGTACTTCCCATGCACAACTTCCTCTCTTGAAACCAGGTTCTTCTGCCTTGGTATTTCCTTTGTGCACGTGGCCTCTTCTCTTGTTGTTACCATAATAGATTCCAAACCTTCATCACATGTCACCCATGACATCCATTATGTGTTTTCCTTCTTAATGCTTACCATTGCAGTGCCCTTGTATTTCTAGTATTGGTGATTCATGTCCTCAAAAAACTCAGGGTACTCCTCATACTTGTGTTTCTTCCCGCACCATGAGAACTGTGATAGATTTGGGCACTCTCATTTGTAATGCTTTGTAGACACACAATTAAAATAGGTTCCACGTGGGAACTCATTGATTCCTCCTCCTCCTCTGCAAAATCCCCTTTCGTGTGCACCTACATCTGCATACCCCTCATAACAGAAATCATCACCTTTAGAACTATTGACAATGCTGGTCAATAAGCCTACAATCCTTAGTATCATGGGTTGTAGAGGTGTAGATTTTATAGTAAAAAGACACATTCTTCTGAATTGTGCACTGTAACAAGGGACAACTACTTTCATCATGGTCCCCATGAAAAATTTCACAGTCTACTATTATAGCGCGTATTGTCCTCCGGGGGCAACTATCCTTGACATGCCCATCCACTTCACAATCTATACACCTTGTACCACTACGTGTCTCATGGGATGAGTTTGCAGACAACTTCTTCAACTGCTTAGCCATAGCAGTAATTTGAGCTTCTAGAAATGGGCTAACACCAGTATCAACACTTCTAATAGCTTCGGCATGTAGAGTAGCTTCCAACGCCTTATGTGGATATGTGAAAGTTTTATGAGATAGGGCTCTTCTAAATGGAGTTATCAACCCACCATAAACCATTGAGCATTTTTTGAAGGGTGAATGTCATATGAAAATTTTGACAGGAGGGTCTCGAACCATGCATCATACTCCCACACACTCTCCGCCATTCCCTGTTGAATCTACTTCAGGGCATTGATGCTCTTTTGTTCAAACTCAAGGATGAGGATTTCTTCCAAGAAGATGTTCTTTAAAGCAGTATAATCCACTACTATTTGATGAGGGTAATATTTCCTATACCAACTATGCACGTGCCCTTGCAACGTTGTTACAAACTGACTAGCCTTCTGCTCCGGGGTTGTGATCCCCTTTACATGCCATAACAGTTCAAACTTGTGAACATGTCCTGCAACATCTTCAATACCCTAGAAAATGTAAAGACATCTCAAAGAAGACTTGAGGGGGTGGTTGGGGCCCTTGTCATCCTGAGCCAGAGCCTTGGTTCCCTCCGGTGTTTCCTCTATGACCGGATCCACTAGATCCACTAGGTCATATGCCTCTTGAGCCACCAGATCCACCAGATCCACCAGGTCTTGTTCCTCCTGACCCACCGGATCTACCAGGTCCACCAGGTCCTGTAGTGGTCATGCCAAGGGTCCCCAAGGTTCCACTGAACTGCAAACCGATGGTTTGTGATAATGCCCCACTACCACTAGTGTACCCTGTGCCACTCCTAGACATGAGACTAAAGGCTTGTGTACTTTCTCCTTGTCCAAAAATTCCTTCGAATAATGGAATATGTGTATCCATAGAAGTGGGAAATGAAAAATTGTATCTCCTAGGAGTAGATCTGTCACTTCCACTAATACCAAGTAGGTCAACAATACTCCTTCCTTGGTATGGAAAACCAAACACTAGGGTTTGGCCACTAGGTGGGTTCAGATACATGCCAATGAATCTTCTCTATTCACGTGATGAACTCTCATAAGAAGATGAAGGGGTATCTCTTATGCCATTTCCAAGATGGGGTAACAAAGACTGCTCAGGTTCCACGTCCTCCACGTGAACCTCAACTCCTTACCACAACATCTGCCTCCATAAATCCATCACACTTACAACCTCACATTGTCTAGTAATCTCCCTTTCATGCGCTTCAATTTACTTAAGTCACCTCTCCTCCCTTTGTTTCTTCGTCATAATATCTGCGATCTTCCTCCACCCTAGCTTCATCACGCAACACTTAGAACAGTCTTCTCGGCCATTGGAAATGCCTCTAAACTCATGGTCACTATCAAGATCTTCATAGCCAAAGGAATAACACATAGAAATGATCCTTTGGGCTCCCTCAAGAACTCAAACTAAGCAACTTCTGAAAAATAATACATGGAAATAACATATTCCAGATTGTAGCTAGCCAACACTTCTTTCCACCAATGATCCCCAACACGATTCCACATCAGATTTACATCCTGAAACCTCTGGTATTCTTCTTAGGTCCATGTGTGTGATCTATAATACCAAATTGATCTAGATGCATATGCTAAGAGCCATTCATACAGTTCAACTGGGAAGCAACAAAAAAAGTTTCATACAAATCATGGTAGAGGTTCTCTTCTACCCATCTACGTGCATCAAACTCAGATCTAGTGCTAAATCTCTGAGAAAATTCATCCTTCGTGCTCTTGAAACATGATCCAACACTTTCAAAAGTTAAACTCTCTATCATTACTCATTACATAGATCATGATGTATGCCATGTCCCATTACAACTTCGAAAAGAGGTTCCGGAAACAAAACCAAGATGTAGTCATTTTTACACCCATCAAAGAACAAGGAAACCCCATGCACACCAGCCTATCACCCAATGAAAACTATGATCAAGGGATCATTTTTGAAAGTTCCCTAAACATCCCTAAATGGTGTCAGTGTAGAAGATCATCTCGAGAGATTTCCAACGACTGTGATAACGTGGCAAATAGACATCGGGAGCTCTAGTTATTTCTGGTCAAGGTTTGGTCAACAGGAAAGTCAACTTTGGTCAACTGGTCAATATTGGACCAATCGCACTGCGACACGTGGCAAAAGGCATTGGAAAATTTGAAGGGGTTTTATCCACTGGTCTTCGACAATCTCGAAATGGAATAGCACATCGGAGCAAGAGGCTCAACTTTTATTATGGAGGGGAGCCCGACCGCCGTGTTGACTATGGTATTATCGCCAACGTGGTGGGTCCACAAGCCACCACTCATTGAATTCATTCGATTTTCCAATCGCGGGTTAATAGGTGGTCTTATTCTTATTCGCCATATTTCATGTGGGTCGAATTTCAAATTACCTTGTAATTATTTGCCATGCATTATTCCAAAATTCCACATACCACGCATTATGACACAAACTATACATATTAATGTTTAAACATTAGTATAAAACCACAATATTCCACCTTACCCACATAACTCTCATAACCGCTAACATGCTATGCTTCCACGTGGAGGAGAGAAGGTGGTGAAGTGGTTGAGATGGGGACGGTTAAGCCTAAGGTATTCCATTGACCACAATACATTTGCGTGGGAAAAGGCTTTAAAGCCTTAAACAAATTACATCCCACCAAATATGGGATTTAATCCCATTAATCCACTTCACACCAATTTGGGGATTTAATCCTATTAAAAATGCAAACCGCCCTATATGGGTATGTAATCCCATTAATTTTGCTATGGGTGAGGCTAAGGTTTAAATATAGCCTAAGGATTATATGCAATTGCATTTTTTAAGGGCCCTATTTTTTGTATAAATAGGGAACCCATTCTATTGTAATGGACACACCCCAAGCTTATTATTTGTTAAGCTTATTGTGGGGACACACATTAGTCCAAGAAGCTCATTATTTTTTAAGCTTATTTGTGAGATGTGTCGACAAATATTTTTTATTGGCCTATTATTTTAGGCAATAGTAGACGAAATATTTGTGATTGGGAGTAAAGTATAAACCACCCAATAGGCCCATTGAGCCACACCAATTACTTGCAAATCTTGGATTTTTGACTGGAGTGCTAGCATCACATTGATAGCATCGGGAAGGCCGATCGAAGCCGAAGGAGATTGTGCATCAGGAAAGTGAAGAACAATTTGAATGATCATCGGAAGTTTTTGAAGAATTGGTGTAATGATAGGCAAGTAAAATTCCATTACGTTTTCTTGTGAAATTACTATTGTAACTTACAAGTTTTGACTAGTGGAACGGTTCGACCATGAACCCGGAGACGTAGGCAATTACCAAACTCTGTAATCAATCTTTAATGTCTTGCACTTTATTTTAAATTGATTACTTAAAAGGAGTAAATTATTGGCAAATAATTAAAGCCTATAAGGGTCCGAAATCAAGTAGTAATAATCTGATTATTTTCAAATAAAATTACCTTGTAATTATTTACCATGCATTATTCCCAAATTCCAAGTACCACGCATTATGCCACAAACTATACATATTAATGTTTATACATTAGTATTAAACCAACCACTTAACCGCCATTTTTCCAAGGACCATGTGGAAGGGTGAAGTGAAGCGGTGTTGGAGGGGGCGGTTATGCTCATGTAGTCTTTTGACCACTTCATTTGTGTGGGGGAAAGGCTTATTAAAGCCTTAAAAAATTTCCATCCCACCAAATATGGGATTTAACCCACTTCATTAAAAATACAATCTGCCCAAATGGGAATTTTTATCCCAAATTACATGGTACGGGTTTATGCTAATATTAGCCTAAGATAATTATATTGCATTTTTTAAGGGCCCTATTTTTTGTATAAATAGGGAACCCATTCTATTGTAATGGACACACATTAGTCCAACAGGCTTATTATTTGTTAAGATTTTATTTGTGAGATGTGTCAACAAGTATTGTCTATTGGCCTATTATTTTAGGTAATAGTAGATGAAATATTTGTGATTGGGAGTAAATTATAAACCACTCTAATCAGGCCCATTGAGCCATAGTAAATTACTTGCGAATCTTGGATTGTCGACCGGAGTGCGGTGCATAGCTTCGCGTTGTATTAGTGTCTGAGAAGGCCAGTCGAGAGCCGAAGGAGATTCCGCATCAGTGAAGGTGAAGCCATCGAGCTTCGACCGAATACATCAAGAAGGTGGAAGTCAGGTGTTATCTTTCACCCTTGTCATCTGACGGTCTGGATGTTCTTCTAAGCAAGTTCATAATATTTTCCATTAGGTTTTCTTGTGAAAGTACTATTGTAACTTACAAGTTTTGACTAGTGGAACGGTTTGATAAGAACCTGGAGACGTAGGTAATTACCAAACTCCATAATCAATCTATGTGTAATTGCCATTATTATCTTGCATTATTTTAAATTGATTACTTAAAAGGAGTAAATTGTCAGCAAATATTTAAAGCCTACAAGGGTTTGAGATCAGGTAGTAATAACTTGATTATTTTCAGATCATGTTTGGTATCAGAGCTGGTTTAGCTCCATATTTGTTTTTCAGTAAATCTGATTAACAAAGTGATTGCTTCAAGATTGGTGCAGTTGGTTCAATTTGTGTGAACAGGGTACAAGTGCACTATGGGAAAGATGTCTAAACAGGAAAAGCTCGATGAGATTGAAGTGTATAATCACCAGATCCAGGAAGAGAATTCTCTCCTGCGATCAATGTATTACTCCCTGGAAGAGGAGAATGCTCATTTGAAATTGGAACTGAAAACCAAGGATGAGCTCTTGGCAAGGTTGCAATGTGGTGATCAGAGGAAGGAAATACCTTCAACTTCAGATGTAGTGGCCATGGTAGATGATTGCACTGTAAGTTGTTCACCATGGGAATCTTCTTCTTCCTCCCATTCGGTTTCAGGATTCAGGTAATGAAGTCTTTGGTTTGTTTGAAAAGAATACTAGAGGCATTGGATCCAAATTACTAGATAAAATGGGATTTGATGGAAGAGGCCTTGGTAAAAATGGCCAAGGCATTGCTAACCCAATACAGGTCCAGGATCATCCTCATTTTGCAGGTTTGGGTTTTCCTAGTGTGGGAATGGAAATTGGAGAATGCTCCAAGAACACTGACAGGAGACAAGCTTCCGAAAGTAAAGTGAATACCCCACTAGTCCTGCAAGAAGATTCTGAGTAGGAAAGTTGTGCTTCGTCGTCACAGGAAAGATGTGGTAAGAGAAATCAGCAAAGAGGTAATGAGATTCCACCTCCAGTTTCTTACCATAATCGTAAGCACAGTAAAACTTCTGATCCACTTTTCCAGCTTAAGAAGTATGGTTATGATTTTTAGAAGATGTGGAATTCCTTTCCATGTATTTTTTGTGGATTGCATAATCATTCAGTGGCCAGATGCTGGAAAAGAAGGAAATTGATGAAGAAGTTTCTACTCCACCACCAGTTGACAAGTCAACACAGGACCAGGTAATACTTGAAAGTGAAAGTCCTTTGAAATGGGTAAGTCAACAATTTTTCAATTATATATTACATAATTCAGATTGATGAATAGTATGCAGTATTAAGTTTGGAGATCAGATTCTGTGAGAAAATGCTGAGAGAAAGGTTTACCATACTCAGTGGATTTTCTTACTTAGAAAATTTGATTAATGCTCCAAACCTATCTCCTAATCATCTTGTGAGTACATGTTACAGCTTGGATACATGATTTAACTCATATAAAGCTTAGAGATTGATCTACCATTTGTGTAGACAATAGAGTTCCCAGAGGTCAACTCAAAACTTCATTCTTTGTAGAGACATTATGATCGTGTAGCAGAATGGTAGCTGAATCACCATTGGCATTGACATCAGGTCGGAACTTAATTCTGTGTAGAGGCATTATGATCGTGCTGCAGAGTGGTACCTGATATTAGTATGTCAACAAGAGGAGATCTCAAAGGATTAGCTCAAAACGTCATTCAGTGTCAAGGCATTGCGACCACACATTCAAATGGTATTTGATCAACAAACTTAACATCGTGCATTGGAGGCTTGAGGTCTTGAAAGAGGCTTATCATCGTGCTCAGAGGCATTGAGGTCTGTAACAGACTTAACATCATGCATTGGAGGCTTGAGGTCTGTAACAGACTTAGCATTGTGCATCGAAGGTGTTGAGGTCTATAGAGACTTAGCATCATGCAATGGAGGTGTTGAGGTCTTGAAAGAGGCTTAACATCGTGCATCAAAGGCGTTGATGTCAAAAGAGACTTAGACATCATGAATTAAAGGCTTGAGGTCCTGAAAGAGGCTTAGCATTATGCATCGGAGGCATTGAGGTCTATAGAGACTTAACATCATGTATTGGAGGCATTGAGGTCTACAAAGACTTAGCATCATGCATCGGAGGCATTGAGGTCTAAAAAGGGACAAGTCATTGTCCATCATTGACATTGGATTAATCAAATATCTACGTAACATGGAGTTCCTTCAAACCAGTTTGGATTTTACAAAATCAACTCAGAGCTAGGACCTGTGTTATAGAGTTAAAGAAGATCCTTGTCAGATATCAAGAAGCTTAGCACCACACAGAAGAAGCGTTGAGGTTTCATTCAGAAACTTAGCACCATAAAGCGGAGGCGTGGAGGTCTTCTTTGGATATCAGAGTGGCACAATGGAAGCATTGTGGGCCCATAACCCACAGGTCCTAGGATTGGAGCAAAGTTTTCGAAGTGAGAAGGTTGGAAGGAGAAGACCTAAGGGTCTACTACAGCAGCACTTCCGAGGTGGCAGCAAAGTTTTTGAGATTCAGGGCAGTATGGAAGATTTTTGGAACAAAAATCCTTTCTCAGTGGGGAGGTGTGATCAGGGGATCATTTTTGAAAGTTTCCTAAAGATCCCTAAATGGTGGCAGTATAGAAGATCATCTCGAGAGCTTTCCAATGACTATGATAACGCAGAAAATGGACATCGGGAGCTCTACTTATGTCTGGTCAAAGTTCAGTCAACTAGTCAATATGGGACCAATTGCATTGTGACACATGGAAAAAAGTGTTGGCAAAATTGAAGGGGTTTTATCCACCGGTCTTCGAAAATCATGAAATGGAATAGCGCGTTGGAGCAATAGGCAAACCAAATTTTATTATAGAGGGGAGCCTGGCCACTGTGTGGAATATGGTATTACCACCGATGTGGTGGGTCCACAAGCCACCACTCATCGAATTTGTTTGATTTTCCAATCGTGGGTTGATAGGTGGTCTTATTCTTATTCGCCATATTTCATGTGGGTCGAATTTCAAATTACCTTGTAATTATTTGCCACACATTATTCCCAAATTCCACATACCACACATTATGCCACAAACTATACAGATTAATGTTTATACATTAGTATTAAACCAACCACTTAACCGCCATTTTGCCAAGGACCACGTGGAAGGGTGAAGTGAAGCGGTGTTTGAGGGGGTGGTTATGCTCACGTGGTCTTTTGACCACTTCATTTGTGTGGGGGAAAGGCTTATTAAAGCCTTAAACAATTTCCATCCCTTCAAATATGGGATTTAACCCACTTCATTAAAAATGCAATCCACCCAAATGGGAATTTTTATCCCAAATTACATGGTACGGGTTTAGGATAATATTAGCCTAAGATAAAGATAATTATATTGCATTTTTTAAGGGCCCTAAAATTGTATAAATAGGGAACCCATTCTATTGTAAAGGACACACATTAGTCCAAGAAGCTTATTATTTTTTAAGCTCATTTGTGAGATGTGTCAACAAATATTGTCTATTGGCCTATTATTTTAGGCAATATTAGATGGAATATTTGTAGCTAGGAGTTATTAATACTACCTAGTCAGCCCATAGTGCCATAGTAAATTATTTCAGATCTTGGAATGTCGACCGGAGAGCATAGGGTGTTGTATTAGTGTCTGGAAGGCCAGTCGAGAACCGAAGGTTTCCGAACAGTGGAGCTGGAGCCATCGAGCTTGCCGAATACACCAGGAAGGTGGAAGTCAGGTGTTATCTTTCACCCTTGTCATCCAAAGGTCTGGATATTCTTCTAAGCAAGTTCATAATAGTTTCCATTAGGTTTTCTTGTGAAAGTACTATTGTAACTTACAAGTTTTGAATATTGGAATGGTTCGATAAGAACCCAGAGACGTAGGTAATTACTGAACTCTGTAATCAATCTGTGTGTAATTGTCATTATTATCTTGCATTATTTTAAATTGATTACTTAAAAGGAACAAATTTTTAGAAAATATTTAAATCCTACAAGGATCCGAGATCAGGTAGTAATAACTTGATTATTTTCGGATCACACTAGGCACTCATGTGAGGCGTGCATGGGTGCCGAGTCTCTCCTTTATCTGAGTTTAGTGGGAAACATCATCTATAATCCAAGTTTAAGATATTTGAGAGGAAATAATACATACAAGCACCATGGATCTATAGAGTGGCTTCTAGATCCTTGCAGTCATTCCAGATAGAAAAGTGCTTAACAGATTATAGAACTTACACCAAAATAGAAAGGAAGTTGTACAAGCATTCATAATTAGTTCTTAAACATAAATGAAAAAGAGCTATGAAGAAGGATGTATGCATCAGAACCATTAAAATTCATATTCACAGAAACTGGTAACCTTATTTCATTCATTAGGCCCATGTACAGAATGTCACAGAAGGGCAGACCACATTCATGCATTATAACTAGATTCATATATCTAGGCTCTCAAAAGAAAATTTAATAACTCCCAACCCCTTGATACATCCTTTCCTACACTTATTTACCCAAGCTAACAGAGCCCTTGCAGTATTTCTGTAGAGCTTTTCCCTCTATCCATTTTCTTCCTTTCTTCTCCTTTTTTTCTCTCCTTTTTTACTTTTGCAAGCACTTGTATATATAGCCTTTCTGAAATGCCAAATCATTCTTCTGTTGCCTCATATCTGTCACAAAGTGTTTGGATGTGGTCCTTCATGGGTGCATGCTCCTCCAAGCCTAAGCTCACCGCTCCTTTCCATGATGTCCTTATAGAAGTTTCTACCGTAGAGTATATTCCTTCTAGGCCACCCTGTCGCCAGGCTGGCACCTTATCCACTCGGGTCACATTTTTCTCGTGTCCTACCCGATAGGTCAAAAATGGCTAAGTCCTGAATTCTACTCCACGGGCATGCATCCTAGGTTCTACCAAACTCCTACATGAACCCTTCCCTGTGCAGCTATGTGCCGTTTTTGGACTTAGTTGATATTTCAAGGGCCCAAAAGGCACGTTGATTTTGATAAAGTTTGGCATACATATAGTGTAATGGATCAATATTAGTAATGAAGAAGGTTTTGTGGTTGAGTAGGTAATGGCGGAGTTTGGTGGTGATGAAAACTAAGGCTAGGAAAAGTTTTTCGGCGTGGGTATATCTAGTTTCATAGTCAAGAAGGGTACGACTTATGTAATAAACCACTTGCTCTTGGTGTTGGTCGTCATGATGAGTGAGCATGACACCTAGAGAATGGTCAGTGGTAGAAATATATATGTAGAAGGGCTGGTCATCCTTACGAGGAATGAGCACTGGTGGTTGAAATAGGTATTGTTTCAAGGCTTCAAAGGCTTTATGGCATTCATCATCACATTTGAATGAAACATATTTCTTGGGAATATGATGGAATGGTTGAAAGTAGTTAGAAAGCTATGAGATAAAATGAAGAATTGATTGTAACTTTCATTGTAGGATTTGAAGTTGACAGAGATTAATGGGTAGTGGCATTTCAAGAATAGCCTTGAATTTAGCAGGATCAACTTCCATGCCATGTAAAGAAACAATGAAACCTAGGAGTTTTTTGGAAAGTACCGCAAAGACACACTTTTTTGGTTGAAGACAAAAACAATATTTGATGAGGTGGTCAAAGATGAATTTAAGGATGGGTAGGTGTTTAGTTCGATGCTTGGATTTGGTAAGAAGATCATCTACATAATCCTCCAATATGTGATGCATGATGTCATGGAAGATGTAAGTCATGGCTCGCTGATATGTAGCACCAACATTTTTGAGGCCAAAATGCATGAATTGATAACAGAAAGTCCCCCAAGGGGTGATGGAGGTATTCTTGTGTTGATCCTCTAGGGATAGTAATATTTGATTATAGCCCAGGAAACCGTTCATGAGAGATAAAATTTCATGGCTAGCGATGAGATCAATTAGTTGGTCAATTCTTGGTAGTGGGAAATCATCTTTGGGACAGGTGAGGTTGAGGTCACAGAAATCCATGCAAATGTGGAGTCCCCTATCACCTTCATGACAGAAATGATGTTAGAAATACATTGGGGATAATCAATGGGTAGAATGAAGGTAACCGAGAGAAGGCACTAAACTCTTCTTTGACCAGATGAGCAATGCGAGGATGTATTTTCTGCAACTTTTGTTTGATGGGTTTGGCATCAGGAATGGTTATGATATTGTCAACCACAATTTTTGTGTCAATACCAAGCATATCAGCATATGACCAGGAAAATGCATTGCTATGGTCTTGGAGGAAAGAGGTGAAGGCTTCCTATTCAATAGCATCTAAGGATTGGCCAAACTTTAGAATGTGTGGGTCGTCCTGAGTATTAATGTTGATTTTGATGGTCAATTCATTCAACATGGTATACATCTCAGAGGGTAATGACAGATGAATATAAGATTCTTCTTCACCAAGGTAGGTGAGGATGGACTCATCATTCTGACATTGAACGGCGTTAATTGAAGGCGTATCATCATTGATCATGTCAGGATACAGGAATGGGAGAGAAGAGGGAGCATTTCCATCACATTGATAGGTCAGTGGTCCCAAGGAAATGGTGTTTACAAAAAAAAGTTAGGAGGTATAGATTTAGGATCTATGGACTCCGTGGGTGAAGATGGTAATGTGGGTGAATGAGAGGGGGAATATTTCTTGTCCTGTATAAGTTTGATGCGAACCTTCTTGGTGGGTGGAGTGTCAAAACCAATGCCACTATGGTCATTGTGTTACAAGAGGTACATGAGATGACAGTGTGGTGGCCTTATTCATAAAAACTGAAGCCAAATCCTTTCCACGCACATTGGTGGAGGAAAGTGTGAGTGATATGGTGGTTAGTGAGGGAGTGTAGGTTAGATTAAAATGGTTGGGTTTGGGATGGAGGTTTGGGTTTATTGGTGGGAATATCAAGTCCCCCATATGTTAGGTTGTTGCAAAGGTGGGGAGGGCCATAAGGAAAAACGTCACTGATGTGAATGTCATAACTGGGGTGTTGATGTAGATTCCCATACTCTTATGGGGTGAGGAAGGTATTAATATTGTATAGGTGGTATTCCCCTAGAGTGAGGCATTGAAAAAAACCATCTAAGGGATCAGTAGTTTTTATGTGGGTAACAGGTATGGATGCTTCGCTAGATGAAAGGGCACTAGCGGTAGAGGCTACAGTTGCAGTGGGGGATAACAAGGTTAGATGTAGTAGAAGTAGTGGCAATTTTGGTGGATGGGCTCATGGGTGAAGGTGAAGTAGTTGTGGTGGTGAATGCCTTGATTGGTATAAGAACATCATTAGGTCAATATAGCATATTACAGGTCTTGAAAGGTGAGGGGTCAGAAGGGATGGTGTAATTATGTTCCTCGTGTTCAAATTTGAGGCATCGATGTAACGTTGAAGGGACACAACCCATAGCATGGATCCAAGGTCGGACAAGCAACAATTTATATAGGAACTCCCCTTCTAAGACATAAAAAAGTTCTGGGATAGTGCAGGGACCTATGTGAACATGGAGAACAACAATACCTAGGGTAGAGATCATGGCATCATTGAAGGAACACAACATAACAGGGTTACCATGCATGCAATTGGTAGGTATTTTCATTTGGTCATATGCATGGGAGGAGATGATGTTAATGCTAGCACCACCATCGATCATAACATGTCATATATGTATATTATTGATGAAGATGGAGATGAAAAGAGTGGGGTTGGGGTCATCGGACTGGAAGGGAGTGATCTCTTCATCTGAAAAGATGATGGCGGCCACATGGCGAGTGGGTGGAGGTGTAGAGGAAGGCGAAGACCTAGTGAGAGAGGCTATGTGGTGAGGGGGTAATGATGGAGGCCACAGGTGTGGGGTCATTTGGTAAGACTTCGATAGATTAAAGGACCTCCATGAGGGCTTGACGATGTGACTTTGAGGTTTGGACGAGGTCATATAAAGACATTTTTAGGGGGGATTGGTGTAGTTGTTTTAGTATTGTGTAATGTGTGACCCCGTCGGAAATGGGATATGAAAGACCTCGAATGATGACTTTGGGTGTGGGTGCGGATGGTATATTGGGTATAGGGTTGGTTGATGGGCCACTTGCTTTGTCTTTGCCTTTGTCTTTTTGAGCATGGGTGGTAATGTTGATCATGTTAATCTGAGGAGAGGTGGATGAAGAGGGTGTGTCATGGAAGGTATAGCTATATGCGGGACAAAACCCTAGTATGGGATACGATCCTTGTGAAATGAGAAGGGCACATTGGCATTTTGGTGGTGATTTTTTCAATTCTCTTATGTGAACCATGTTAATTTCAAACCTAGGGGATGGATCCACAAGTTGTGGGGGTGGAGATCTTGGTTGTTAAGTAGGTGACAAGAGAGGATATGTGGAAACTGGTGAAGGTGAAATGGGGGTCCTCATCAAGAAGATCATCATCGTCAAAGTTTTCTCCAGGAGGACACAATTAGACAAGATAATTTTTTAAATCCTTACAGTTTTCTACATTGTGTTCTGACACACGATGGTAGGCACAAATTTTTGTTTTTTCAAACCCTTTTGGTTTGGGTTTGAGTGGGTTGTAATGTATAAGGGGTGGTAATGTGATGATAGAAGTTTTGAGGAGATTAGTTAAGATTTTGGCATGGGATCCCGCTAGTGGATCACAATGGGAGGTGAATGTGGGTTTGGGTGTAGGTATGGCTGATTGTGGAGGAAGAGGTTTTACAATAGGGGGAGTAGATTGGGATAATAGTTTGGTGTGTGGTGTGGTCTTAGGTGTTGGTTGTATTTTCTTGGGTAGGAGCATGGTAGATGAACTAGAAATGGGAAGGTTTTGTTAGTTTAACTACCTTATTGGAGGGTAGCGTATTTTTAGCTTTAGGTTGCATCCTTCTGGGAAAAGGAGATACATCCGTATGAGATGCGGAGGGAAAAGTAGATAGTGGAAGAGGGCGGGTTACCCATGGGGGTAACCAAGGTGATGTAGAGGTAGGTGGTGTGGGTTGGGTAGAAGGCATGAATGAAAGAGAAGGAAGTGTCATGGGTAGTGAAGAAGTTATTGACGGTATTGGAGGTATGGGTGGTAAGAATGTTACAGGTGAGGGAAGAGATTGTGTGGGTTTCTTGGGTTTATTAGAGGTCTGTGATGGGGAAATGGGTTTCCACGTTCTTGGTTTACCTGTGGATGGGGGTTGCTTGGCCAGGGTTGAGGGGTGAGGTTCTAGGATGGATGGAAGGGGTGAAGGTGACATGGACATGGTAGGCGAGGTTGGGGTATGAGATTTAGAGGATTGGATCCTCTTTTTAGGGGATAGTTTAAGTTTGGTATTAGTTTTGGAAGATGTAGCTAAATCTAATTTGATGGGTGGGTGAGTAAGGCTAGCTGTTGGTATGATCCCTAAGGTAGGTGTAGGTTTAGGTGTGGGTGACGATATAGGCGAGGGTATGTGTTTATGTGTAGGTGTATATTGGGCTATGGGAAGAGGTGTGAGTTGGGCTAAGGGTGGTTTCATGGAAGGCATTGTAATAGTCGTGATTGTGTTTGGTTTGGTTACCTGAAACACTTTTTGATAAATAGTGGAGGTGTCAATAGGGGACACGTGCATATGTGTTGAAACAAGAAGTAGAAGTTATCCTCAAAGTAAGGCTCTATTGACATAGTCCAGGTGATCAGCCAAGCATGAGAATGGTATTAACGTAGGTGGGGTTGACGTGGATCGAGTGGTAATCCCTGAAAAATGTGTTTGAGATATAGGGAAATGGTTAGCTTCAGACTTTGTGGGTAAGAGAGTTGAAAGTAGATCAACAGGATCTTGAAGGTTTGATGGTGAATGGTCATCTATAGGAAATGGTACTTCTATCGTATCCTCCATGGGTAGAGGAGAGGACGGGTTACCCAAAGTGGACTCTCCTTGTGTTGGTGTAGGTGGTGGACCTGCATCTTCTATGAGTAGGAGAGGTGCCACTAACAACTTCTTAGAATTTTGAGGGGTAAAAGGCATCGTGTTAATTATAGGATCTTCCATGGGTGAAGGGGAACATGAAAGGGGTTCCTCTGTGGGTAGAGGAGTAGATGAAATAGATTTTGGTGTAGGTAGGGGAGAGCAGGCTAATATTTCATCTATAGAAGGAGCATGAGACAACTGGGAAGCAATTGGTGTGTCATTAAAAATAGCTTGGACCTCGCAGACATTTACATCATTATTTGAGGTATCACTAGCTTGGTTAGAATATGGGGCATGATTAGGGAATGGTTTCTTGAAGATATGTAGGTTTTGGTTAGTGGGTGCATTCGGGCTACCAAAACTAGATCTCCATTGTCCAACATTTATTGGAAAATATTCTTGAAGGTGATACAGTTATTGTCACTATGACCTTTGACATGATGATAGTTGTAAAAGTCATGTTCCTTATACCATGAGGGCGTGGGTCACTCAGGGTCAAAACCAATATGCGGTTTTATAGGTGGAAGGGTAATGACACCAGCCTTCACAAACTTTTCCAATACATAAGAATAAGATTCTCCTATGGAAGTGTATTTTTGTTGTTCCTGTTTGAACTTGAAAGCTTTGACAAGAGAGAGATTAGAAGGGGGTTTAGCTAGGTTTGATTGATGAGGGGGATTGGCTTTGAGAACTATGGCATTGGAAGACCCTATGGGTTTTGCATAGTTGTTTTAGGGCTTCACAGATGAAGAAGCATTGTTTGATTTGAACGCGATGTTCTTATTATGAAGTTGAATCTTCTTTTCTTTGATAGTGCAAATTTCCATTTCTGTGCCATAGTGAATGCCTCATCAAAAGTATGGAAGGTATGCACCTGTAGGGTTTGTAAGATGTTTCTAGCACAAGCCTAAGTAAACAACTCTATGAGTTCAGTTTGAGGTAGTTGAAATGTGAGTTGATTGATTAGGTTGTGCCAATGAGTGACAAAGTTAGCTATGGACTCATCATCGTACTTACGAGTGGAATAAAGATCAGTCATGGTAACCTTCTTAAAAATATTAATCAAGAATTGGTCTAAGAAGGCCTAGGCTACTAGATTGAATGAGTAGATGGAATGTCTTGGTAGCCCACTATACTAGTCTAATGCAGGTCTAGTTAAGGACATTGGGAAAGTCCTCAAAAGTAGAGCATCAGCATGGGAAATTAGGTAACTATTGATGACAAATCACAGCACCCCTGAATGTCTGCAACTCGATGGGTTGAGACTCTCAGTGTGATTGCATAACATGGAGCTTTTCCCAAGTGTGGGACCTTGTGAATCGGGAAAGCTCTCCGGATGAAGGCTAATTCCTATTCCTCTGTTTAGATGCACACATAAAAATGTAGAGGGTTTACTCAAAAACCTAATCTAACTTTCCAAGGAGATAGGGTAAGACGATGCATAAAAATAAACCTAAACTAACAAAGGTGTTGCACCGATGAATGAAGAAACATTTGTCTTGCCAATAAACACAAACCATTAAAATGTAATGCAAGATCATGCACATATAACCAGATTTGTAGTGAAAGATCAAGAGGATGCAAATGAACATAGAGAGGGTTGAGAATCATCCATATATATGCGTTATTTTCTCCAAAGAATGATACAATACATTACAAAATTACAGTTTTAGATGGGAGGTTTGAACTCCACAAATTCACCTGCCAAAGAGAAGAAGGGAGGGGCAAAAAAAGGATGTACAACCTTTAGAAAGAAGCCCCTCCTTAAAATTTATAGGAAGAATGAGAGAGGGAAGAGAGAGGAATTCTAAATCTACCCCAACCACCTCCAGGTTGCATTTAATTCATCTCATTATGGCAGTAGGTGAGAACCCTAGAAAACCTAAAAAGTGGCGAATTTCATTTTGAATTTTTGAAGAAATTATTCTCATTCAATTAAAGATATCCAATTATAGTTGGACATAGGACCTTTTAAGCTTTCCAAAAAGTCCAACCTTGTGTGAATCCGAGCTCCCTGTGAAAAGTTATGGCCATCTGAATATCTGCGCCAGGGTTTGCTTCCTGTCGGGGTGTCAATGCTCAAAATGTTGTGCCTCCGAAGATGACCTCGGTGCATCCACCTCATGTGACATCCTTTTACATCCTTAACCTGTGCTAGGGCACATCCATTTTCATAATCTTACCTGCGCCCTTAACCTGTGCATCCATGGGTGTGACATTTTTTCATGTCAACATTTTTTCATGTCGTTGTGCATGGGCCTCCAACCTGTGCCTTGGCGCATCCATTTTCATGTCGACATCTTCTTACCTGCGCCATGGGCACAAATTTTTTCAGGGTGCATCCATTTTCAACCTGTGTGCACGAATTTTGTCATGTCGACACATGTGTTTTCTTACCTGACATACTCTTACCTGCGCCATAGGCACATCCATTTTCATGTCATGTTGACATCTTCTGATTGTCTATATTTACCCAGGGGGAGATATATACAAACAATTTGGTGACTCAACGGGATCACCTGCCTGCTAGGTAGAAGATCAGTGGCCTTTTAGCAATCCATTGGGCATGGAGTCATAAGCAATAACCTGAAACCAACTTGATCTCTGATCCTGAGCCTGATACCGCAACTCCTTCTCCGAGAGCACGCTGAACTGTAGAAATTCAACCTGAGAGCAACAAAACCTATGCCAAAGCACTTAGGGAAATTGAAACCTAACTACAACAAGACAATGTGCATACACACTTAGAGGAATTAAAAACTAGGCTAATATTTACAAGGGTAAACCTTTTCCTTTTAGTAGCAATGTTTAAGGTAGATTCCGTTAACTGGAATCGGGAGTTCTTCTCCATCCAGTGTAGACAATTGGAAGGCATTACTACTTTTACATCCCATGACCATGTAGGGGCCACTCCAAATGGCATCAAACTTGGAATGCCTTCCTGGTTTTTCCCGATCTGCATCCCATTTCAGAACTAGGTCCCCTTCCTGGAAGGTCTTTTCTCTTGCCTTCTTATCAAACCATATTTTTACTAAGGCCTGATCCTTCTCAATCATCTAAACTACATGTTCTCTTATTTCTTCCAATTCCATCAACTCTGCATACCTAGCCTCCATTAGTTCGAACTCAGACAACTCCAACTGCTTCATGAGCTCCAATGCTGGCAATTCTAATGATATAGGCAATACTGCCTCTTTCCCATAGACCAACTTGTAGGGAGAACTACCTGTAGACCTCTTTGGTGTTATCCTGTCAGCCCATAATGCTGATTTTAGCTTGGTATGCCATGTTCTTTGGTTTTCATCTAGAGTCCTTCTGATGATCCTTAGCAAATTCTTGTTCGTGGACTCTTCCTGTCCATTACCCTGCGGGTAATAATTTGAAGAGGTGCTCAAATAGATTCCATTCTTGACAGCCCATTCTGTAATCTTGGAACCTATGAATGCCAATGCATTATCTGATATGATAGTGGCCGGCACACCGAACCTGGTCACTATTCATTCATAAAATTCTAGTATGTTAGACTCATTTGCTTCTTTGAGCGCTACTGCTTCGGTCCACTTGGTGAAATAGTTCGTTGCCGTGAGAATCCACTTGTGGCCTTGGCTTGAGTTTGGATTGATGACCCCAATGAAGTCCAATCCCCATTACATAAATGGTTGGTCAACCAAAATTGGGTGCAATGGAAGTGCTGCTAGTCTTTCTTTTCCTGTGAAGAGTGCACATTTCTTACACTTTCTTATCCATGTATAACAGTCACTGAACACTTGTCGGCCAATAATACCCTGCCTTCATTATCTTGAGAGCTGTTACTCGTGGGGAAAAATGTCCTCCAAAATCTCCACCATGAAAATCTCGTAACACCCTCTCAATTTGACCTGTCCCAATGCACCTCAATAGAACTCCATTGATGTCTTTTTTAAACAAAACACCATCAACAAGCACATATGGAATGGCTTGTAATCTGAAGTATCTCCTTTTTGCTTTGCTCATTTCTGGAGGGCATAGGCCTGTCTGTAGGAAGTGTATCATATTCTGAGTCCAACAAGGAGCGGGCACATCATCATTTTTGTGTTCTTGACCATCCTGTAGTACCAAGACAGTCTCTTTTTCATCACCTGCTTCAACTTGCTGACTCAAAGCTAGCTGTTCACATAGTCCTTTTCCATGTACTAGTTTAGTGACCTTAATTTCGATGTCATATTCCATGACACGGGTTATCCATCCTGCATGTTTCTCATTCAGATCCTTGTTTAGAAGGAAGTCCTTGACTCCCGCATGAGAGACCAACAATTGGATCTTGTTGTTTGAGACTAGGTGCTTGAATTTCTTTAAGCTCCTGATCACTGCAAGGACATGCTTTTCAATGAAAGAGTACCTAGTTTCATATTCCTCCAAGCCTTGACTGAAGAAAGCAACTGGTTGTTCTAATCCTTCTTTGTTTTGCTGTACCAAGATTGCAGAAATTGTGTCTCCACCACCGAAGGCATATAGCATGAAGTCCTTGGAGAAGTTTGGATTGATGAGAGTCAGAGCTTGAGATATAGCCTCTTTTATTGCCTCAAAACTTGCCTTGCCTTCAGATGTCCACTTAAATTCCATGCTCTTCTTTAACATCAGTGTTATTGGCTTTACGAGAGCTGAAAAATTTGGAACAAACCTACGGACAAAATTGATCCTTCCTAAGAAGCTTTGAAGAGCCTTCTTGTGACTTGGAAATGGCAACAGCTCAAATTGCTTCAACTCTTTCTGGGTCAATCATCAACCCCTCCTTTGAAACAATATGGCCTAGAAGTTTTCCCTCGTGAGCCAAGAATATGCATTTTTTGGGATTCAATGATACCCCAAATCTTCTACACCTCTGAAATACTTGCCTCAAATGAAAGAGGTGATCCTGCATTTTTGGAGAATACAGTGATGTCGTCAAGATATATCAGAACTATTTTATTGATCAACCCCTTGAATGCCATATCCATTGCCCTTTGGAAAGTGGCTCCAGCATTTAATAGCCCAAATGGCATCTTGTTGTAGGCATAGGTGCCCCATTTGGTGGTGAAAGCTGTCTTGAACTGGTCATCTTCTTTCACCATTATCTGATTATACCCTGAGTAACCATCGAGGAGAGAGAATCTCTCCGAACTGGATACTACTTGCAATATTTGTTCCATTGAAGGAAGTGGGTAATGGTCTTTAAGAGATGCTCTGTTGAGGTCTCAGAAGTCCACACACAACCTGATTTCTCTACTCTTCTTCCTTATCAGAGCCAAGTTTACAACCCAGCTTGAGTGCTTGATCGGGAATATAATTCTTGCCTCTATTAGCTTGTTTAGCTCTTTCTTCATTAGAGGCTCGATGTGAGGGTTGACTGGTCTCTACTTCTACCTGATGGGCTTAGCATCTAGATCCAATTCTATGGTATGTTGTGCCAACTTTGGATTGAAATCCTCTCAAGTCTTCATAGCTCCAAGAGAAGACATCTAGAAATTCTTGGCAAAGCTGTATGAAATCTTATTTCTCCCACTCAGTGGCCACTTTACCAATTTGAAGTGTTTTTGCCTTCCCCAACCAGAATTGTTTCTGAATCTTCTCTCTTGACCTGTATGTTAGCCTTTTCCTTATGGAACTGGTCATTAGGGTTGAAGATAGACTCCAATGTTACTAAACCCTTAGGAAGCTTGTTTATCTGTAGCTGCACTACTTGATCCCCATACTACTGTTATAGTTTGTCCTTATTCCTAGCTGAGAATTCAGCCTCTTCTTGTAAAAAATTGATGATCTGTTGATCATTCTCAAAAACCTTTCCAGCTTGTGTTATTATCTCGAACTGCTGGTCTCACAATCACATGCATATGTGGTTGTGTTTTTTCCCTTACTGATGTTGTCAACCACATCAAACATTGCTCCAACTGCTGTGAGCCTATCTACAGCTTCATTTTTATTCCTGGGTATGGACATGATGTTGAAGGCTTCAAAATCCTCAACGAGGTCCCATACCCTGTTCTTGTAGTTCCTCAGCAGGTCATTATTTGTAGCAATGTTGTCCCCTGACTTGGTTGACGATTAGCTCGCTATCTCCAAACACCTACAAGTTCTTTATGCCCTTTTTCCTGGCCCAATGAAGTCCATGAATCAAGGCCTCATATTCAACTGTGTTGTTTGAATAGGAAAAATGGAAACGGAAAGCTGAATAATATTTGATGCCTTGAGGTGAAACAAGAAATAACTCCTCCTCTTGCACCTTGCCTACTCCTTGATCCATCAAAAAATAATTGTCATACCTCATTTTCATCCTTATAGTCAAGTTTGGTGATGCTAGGAATAGGTTGGTTTCCTTCATGTATGCAATAGACTCCTAGCTCATATTCTTCTACTTCTTGGTAGGGATCAAAATCATGTACCTTGCTTGCCCATTCATCAAGAGTCAAATCTAGGATGCTTCCAACTTTGGTGTCAGCTTCATCTGTGCTTGGATAATCTTCTTGATCAAATGTTGAACAGTTGGCATTGATTTGACTTGGAGTATGAGGCTCAATATGAAAGCTTGCAATTGGTTCAGATCTGATTGTGACCTTAGTGCCATATCTTGTTCTGAACAACATGTGTGACCAGTCAACAGATAAGTATCCTCCAATTCTAGCTGTGAAATCCCTTGATGAGCATAGGGAAAAGAGTGGTGGCAAATCTATCACTGACACATCTTGCAAAATGGTAACGTTGGGGCATGCATGCAAGGTAAGATTCAAACCTTTAATCACTCCCACCATTGTTATTGTTGTCCCATCCACTTGCACTACCCCCTTTGATATGACTTCATATTGGAGATCCAGCTGATCAGCTATTTTCTTGGGCATGACAGAACTACTTGCCCCAGAATCAATCATGCAATTGTGTACTAGTTTATCCCAAATGATTAATGAAAAATAGAATGGAGGGGAGTTTCAAAACTTTACATTGTTTTCCTCCATGATTCCCTTTAGGCTGAGCAGCATTGGTGAGGACATTCTCTTGCATATGGACATGCTGGTTTGAAGTTGACCAATTCTTCATGGCAGCTTATAGAAGATCTCTTTGGCTTGGGATGGATAAATATTCCCACATTGATATATTCACATTTGTCTTCTTCATTTGATTAATGATGCTAAATGGGGATGAGAGATCTCTTTGTTGTCCTTTAGCCTGCACATTCCTTTCTTATGTATGGGCAGCAACAACTGGCATTTGTGTTGGTTTAGAAGGTGGTTTGGGCTGTCCTTGTGTTTTTGGAACTATATTTTTCTTACCAACACCTTGTGGAGTGATGGAAGGTTGTAGATCACTTGGAGCCAATGACTTCCCTTCACCAATATTCCTCTTCTTTGATCTTGTGTTAGCTGCTACACTTTGAGAAATTGTTTGATTCATGCCACAAAAATCCTTAGCTTGCCAATTCACAAGTGCGGTATCATTTGGAGTTGTGTTTTGCTGAGATGTCCCTTGTTGCTGATTTGTTTCTTGACTCACTTCACCCTCTACGCCAGTAGTTGTCACCATCAAGGCTTGGTTCAAAGCACCATTGAAGCACATAGGTTGGTTGTGAGGTTCATTACATGGGAAACACCAATCATACTCTTGAGCTATGTTGTTTTACGCTGGCACTAATGCTTTAGAAGCAGATGCAACATTGGGGTTATAGGGATGAAACGGTCTATTGGTGGGAGGCCTTACTTGGCTTTGATTTGAAGCTAGATTGGTTGGCTTATTGGGCTGGTATGGTTGCCTATTGGGTTGAGCTTGAGGCTGATAAGAAGGTCTAAAGCCTTGGGCTTACTACCTCTTGAGTGTAACCAACTCATTTCCCAAATTTTGCAATTGTTTCATGACCTCTTGGAGTTCATTTGAAACACCAGAGGATGAAGTAGAAGTTTCATTTGAACTTTGATTTCTAGGAGTGTGAATAGGAGCCAAAGTGGGTGCTTAACTAGTGCTTGGGTTTTCTAAGTTTGGATACAAGGGCATGGGAGGCCTAGGAGCCAGCTTATCATCTTGAATAAGATAGTTTTCAGCCCTAATGGCAATGCTATAAGCAAGTAGGTAAGGTTGTGCCTCCCATAGATTGAATTAACATAGAAATATCAGAATTCAAAGCCTTAAGATAGTATAGAAAAGCACCTTTAGCTGTTGGCCTAACAGCCACTAGAATCCTATCCCAAGACCTTTGAAATCTGAAGTTGAAGTCAATCAGCTACTCATTGGGAGCTCTCTTGATAGTTGTCAATTGTTCTAGTAGAGATAAATTGTCTCCCTTTTCTCCAAACTGCTCATGGAGAACTATGCATAACTGATTCCAATTTTGGATAGAACCATCTCCAAGGCTCCTAAACCATTGCAATGCCTTCCCTTTGAATGAAGATGCCAACAATTTGATAACAACATCCATTTCATTTATCTCATGGATTGCACAAACATTAGCAATGTCTTTGACATGATCACTAGGAGTGGTATGATTTTCTCTAGTGAAAAATGGAATGTTCTTCAATGCTGCAATTGGAACTAGATTCTGTGCATTGAGGGTAAGTGGGCTGCTACCAGTGAAGTTAACAAAAGGGTTTTTGTTGCGCCATTCTGATTGGCCTGAGAACCCTTGTTGATTAGATGAAAGGTCTACCAGGTGGAGGGGTTGATAAAGTCCTCTTAGGTGGAGATGGTGATCTTTGTGGTCTTCTTCCTCTCCTTCCTCTGCCTGGTGATAGCTACAAGTAGACAAATGACCCCTCTTCTTGAGTATCAGACTTGGTTCGAATTCTTCTCATGTACCTGGGAAACCTGTGTTACTACACCACTGAATTCTATCCCTTTGGAGTCACCAGATGTGTTAGATAATGAGCCTCAAAAGGCTATATCCTGCCAAGTTACACACCAAACTTGACAATATTAAAAATAGGATTTAAAACTTTGAAGGACCTGAAAGATACAGCTCTTCAATTCGGTTATCAGGTCTCGTTGTGTAGCTACTAATCCCCTGAAAGGTATAGGTGAAACTTAGGTCATGCAAGGTAACTTACAAAACCTGAAATGCACTGTGTCAGAACTTGGGACATGCTCAACACCTGGGAAAACCCAAAATACTAAAAACTATGAAATTTTGAAAGTCAAAATCTCAAAAAATATAAGAATACCATTTTGAAGATTATCCCCCGATCTATCAACTGGTGAAATTTTGACTTGTTTTGAGCAAGTTAAGCCCTTGAAAATCAATTTCAAAGTTCAGCCTGGAAGGTGAAAAAAATATGAAATTGTAAAACCTACAATTTCTAAGTCCAAATTTCTTGAAAATTCCTTCAAATCTTGTGGAATGACCTCTTGGTCCCACCGGGCATGCCAAAACTATTGATGGTGAATCACAGCACCCCTGAATGTCTGCAACTTGATGGGTTGAGACTCTCAGTGCGATTGCATAACATGGAGATTTCCCCAAGTGTGGGACCTTGCAAAATCAGAAAAGCTCTTCGGATGAAGGCCGGTTCCTATTCCTCTGTTCAGATGCACACATAAAAATGAAGAGGAATTTACTTAAAAACCAAAATTAACTTTCCAAGTAGACAAGGTAAGAAGATGCATAAAAAATAAACCTAAACTAATAAAGGTGATGCACCGAGGAATGAAGAAACACCTGTCTTGCCAATAAACACAAACCATTAAAATGTAATGCAAGATCATGCAAAGATAAAAAAAATTGTAGTGAAAGATCAGGGGGATGCAAATGAAAATAGAGAGGGTTGAGAATCATCCATACGACATGCATTATTTTCTCCAAATATTGATACAATACACTACAAAATGCCAAGAGGCAAAGTTGCATTACAGTTTTAGATGGGAGGTTTGAACTCCACAAATTCACCTGCCAAAGAGAAGAAGGGAGGGGCAAAACAAGAATGTCCAACCTTTAGAAAGAATCCCCTCCTTACAATTTATAGGAAGAATGAGAGAGAAAAGAGAGAGTAATTCCAAATCTACCCCAACCACCTCCAAACTGCAATTAATTCATCTCATTATGGCAGTAGGTGAGAACCCTAGCAAACCCAAAAAGTGGCGAATTGTATTTTGTATTTTTGAAGAACTTTTTCTCACCCAATTAAATATATCCGATTGTAGTTGGGTAGAGGACCTCGTAAGCTTTCTGAAAAGTCCAACCTTGCGTGAATCCGAGCTCCCTGTGAAAATTTATGGCCATCTAAATATCTGTGTCAGGGTTTGCTTCCTGTTCGGGGTGTCAATGCTCAAAATGTTGCGCCTCCCAAAGATGTGCCTCGGCGCATCCATCCTCATGTCAACATCCTTTTACATGTGCCCCTTAACCTATGCTAGGGTGCATCCATTTTCATATCGACATACTCTTACCTGCGCTAGGGCGCATCCATTTTCGCGTCGACATATTTTTACCTGTGCCCTTAACCTGCGCTAGGGCGCATCCATGTTCATGTCGACATCTTCTTACCTGCACCCTTAACCTACCGCTATGGCGCATCCATTTTCATGTCGACATACTCTTACCTGCGCCCTTAACTTGCACCAAGGTGCATCCATTTTGATGTTGACATATTCTTACCTACGCCATAGGCGAATCCATTTTCATGTCGACATCTTCTGCTTGTCTATATTTACCTAGGGGGAGATATATACAACAGTAACACCCATGTTTAAAGGACCACAAATGTTGTTTTGGATCCTCTTTGCTATTGAAGTAGTTGAACTTTGGCATTTCCCAATGTATGGGGTATGGTTGAATAGGAATGGATAGGTGAATAGGCTCATTACAAATTTTTTCATAGGTGAGGGAATTTCGGTGAGACGGAAACCGATGCTTCTAGTGTCTGCATCTTTTCCATCATCAACTTGATGAGGTCAGTGGTAGGTTGTGGATGTGGAGACACCTCATGTGGCATAAGGGGGTGGATATTGAACCTGATAGGGAGGTTAAGAATAGGGAACCAACATAGGAGGCACATCTCTAGAATGGGTAACAAATGAGATAGGGGGTTGTTGATAGTAGGTGTATGTGGGTGGGATGGTTTTCGTGACTTTGGTAGCGATTGGGGGTAGTGTTTGTGGGATGGAGAGGACAAGATTTTGGAATGGAGTAGGGGTCACCGACACCATGGGCGATTGTGTTGCAATGGGTATTTGTGAGATAATGGGTGCAAACTATGCTATGGTCTGGGTGGTTGATAAGGGGATAACAAATACAAAAAGTGCGAGTGAAACTACAGTCACAACGGTCATGGTAGGTATGGGGCCTAGCTATGAAACTAATGGTTGTGAAGTAGGTGAGGGCAACACTGCATTATTAGGGCCTAACGCAATAGAAGGAATAAGGGTAGGAGAGATGGATACATACATGCCATATATCAACTGACTTGAGGAGTCTCGAGTGGAAGAATGGGAAAGGTAGAACTATAAGGACATGGGATTCTGATTAAGGAGTCATGCAAACTTTCATTGCTTGCAGAAATGTTGGTAGGTAAGGTTGGATCCATGGGTGACATGACTGAAGGTGGTGAAGGACTAGGTGGAAGTGGTTGATGACTATCATGGAATATGAGGGTGTTAGTTTGGCTATGAGTCAACACCATGTGAACAAGTACTGACCTGGTAAAACTGTATCCTGTAGATGACATAGAAAACAATAAAAACAAAGAATATTGGGGTTCGGGAGGTGAATCTAGTCAATTTATATATTTTGAAAATCAAACACAGGAAATTGACATTGGTCAGGTTGATTGGTGATGGCTGAGGGAAAACCGATGATGGTTTCTAAAACCCATACCGGTCACTGTGAAAGAAACCAGTCTTAAAGAATGAAATAGGAATGTTGGATGTGTACTGAGAAAACTGGGTATGAAAGTAGGTATTAACAGGGGCGAAATATGATGATGCACTGAGGGCCAAAAATAGAATAGAAACAGTGATGAAATATATTCTAGGTAAAGTAAATAGAAAGCCAGAAGCTGACAACAATTATTGTTTAACCGATGATGGTTAAATGTGAACCGGTGACAGTCGCTGGACCAACATCGGTGACTATGAAATTAGAAAGTAATGAAGAAAATTGGTTTTGTGAATTAAATCAAGTGAATAATCAAACTCAAAAACTTGAGAATAAAGAGATGGGGCCCTGACACACTCAAACAAAGTAAGAATACTCCAACTACGATGGTGGAGTGTGTAAGGAAGAAGAAAAATGGAGATTCGTAGTCTCACACCTCAAAATACAAGCTAAGAAGAATGATAAGAAAAAGCATGATCCTAACAGTGATTTTCTTATGTTTTTTTAGATTATGCTATTTAGGACTGACTGTGGTTATTTAGAACATAATTTTTGGTTAGGAAGGTGTCCTACGAAGAAGGATATCTAAAAGGAGAAGTTTCAGGTATGTTATGGCGGGGGCGGGCCATCCTCTGAGATGATGACTCGATAGAGGAAACGAGATGGGGAGTACCTACCAACTGGATTGTGTGATCACTAAAAAATGTTCTCAAGTAAGATGTTGTTTAAGAAAGATGTGTATATTTCGATTTTGTGCAAGTTTGGTAAGACACAAAGAGAGAAAAAGATGTGCTTTCTATGATTCTTTGTGTTAGCCATCAGTTGGGCATGACTTCTAGCATATAGGTTTCCCTCAATTTTAATGTGAGCTAATAATGCAACAAATCAGAACGCAATGCAAGTGTCTTAAACCCAAATAAAAATGTAATATTCGATGTAGCAAGAGATGAACAAGAAGAGGGATGCTCTTTCACTAATGAAATGTTAAATAAAGGAAGACGTGTTCTTTTTAAAGCACCAAAAATACGATTATTTTTAGACAATAGAAAGAAGGAGAATGATTTCCAAGAGAGAAAATTAATTTGGAAGCTTTTAGAAGGGAAACAAACACACAAATTTCACTTAGGAAATAATAAATGCAAAAGAACCCCTATGGGTCCCACCGGGCATGCCAAAACGTTTCACCATTTTCTTTACCTTTTCAAAGTGACAAAACAAATAAGGGTAAAGGCCAAGGAGGAATACCTATTAAATGCTGGTCGGTTGATGATTTTTGTGCACATTATGACTTCTTGATCCACAACTGAATGTGAGAGATTCCTTTTGGCTAGGAGGAACTACCTGTGATAGAAAACAAGACCACAAAAGATAGTTAAATGATATATGACAGTGGACTGCCTAGCATATAATAGTTCCGAGAAGTGTGATACTTCATAGATGGTTGTCAATCCACTGTTTAAAACAAGTTAATGTGAGAAATAAACAAAGTCCTACTATAGTTGATATGATTTAGGTATTTCATTCATGTACAATAAGAAAATCCAATCATAACAGGCTAGGCTATAGTTAGATTTGAGAGGTGAGGTGTCTATCAAGATACTAGGACTGATCAGGGTCTGATTTTGGGTTATTTAGGTCAACTGGTAGGGTGATTGTTGGGTTTATTCCTAGTTAAGGTGTAAAACATAAAGACTGATGTCGGTTGGGTGTGGTCAATGTTAGTTTAGGTAGAACTGACGGTAGTTGTGGATAACCAACGTCGGTATGGTCGAGATAAAATAAACTCAAATAGATTAAATGACAGGGGTGATCTGAGGTCAAATAAAGTTTGGGAGAGTGAATGGGAAGGTCTTTAGAGGTCTTAGGTATGCTCAGAAGTATACAACAGGTGAGGATAAGTGATTTGGTGATATGGGTGAAGGGATATTTGAGTTCACATGCAAGTGGGTGATGAAGCAATAAGCATGCAAAGAATAGATTAATAAAAATAGTAATAAAGATTACTAATTGAAATAAAACCTACTGGTTAGGGCCATACTTACTATGTTAAGGATCTGATGGCTGAGTGGTAGAGGTGGTTGATCGGAGAATACGTGTATGGTATTGTAGCAGTGATTTCTCAAAGTGCTCCCATGAATGCAATGGCTCTATGATTGATCCTGGTGATGGTTTTGTATGTTTGGATGCCTAAAAGGATACTTATTTCACTTACATGCAAATCTAATCTCCTTTCTTTCTCTTAGAATGTGCAAACCCAAAAACAAGGCTATTTGGGTGAATAAATGGTAATCGATGATGGTTCTGGGTTGACCGACGTCAGTTTAGGAGTGACCAACATCGGTTAAGGTGGGATTCCCTAGGTTTATTGAAATGGGTAGATCTTTCTAATTTCTTAGGCCCCGTTAGTTTATTCTCACAGATTAGAACAGAAACTTCCCTTCTAATGATCGGGCATATGGTTAGAGATATTTTAGGGATTGATTTTAGGGTTAGACCAAATATTAGCTCATTAAGGTAAGTGAGACTTAGTTATTGTTGGTTATGGAAACATGCCAAGAATAGGTCTAGGGTGAGGTGGCTGGATGAGGTGTCTAGGTGAGGTGGTGGGGTAGAAATTAGGGTAATTAGATATTAAATATTGTGAGGATATTAATTAAATTAATTAAATTAATGGTGATGTAGAGTGGAAGGGGCCATGGTTAGATGAGTATAATTGAGCTGGTTATTTGACAAAGGACCAAGGGGAGTGTGACCCAATTTTTGTGTCTACATACTGCGATCTCATGATTCATTACATCCACTGAGTTCATTTGAAATGAGCTCCTTCATTTATTTACACAGCTGAACTCCCATCGAGCTTCTTTTCATTCTTTTCTGAGCTCTTAAACTCTTCATGAGCTCACGTAGAATCGAGCTCACCTCTTCGCCGAGCTCTTCACCATGTCTGTTCCTTTGAAAACTTCACAACTTGGCTCTACGAGTAAGAAATGCTTCTACCACCGAGCCCTTCGGAAGTCTTCTCACTCATTTTCTGTGCCCCAAGCCAAACTGACGAGCTCAATTCTTCATTGCACAAAGTGAGCTGCTATCATACACGCCAGATCATTATACGGCTTAGAGCTCGGTATTCCAAAACTTGAAAGGATCTCTATGATCATCTTACTCAGGATGAATCTCCTCACCATCATGAGCTTCTTAGTCATTTCCACGTTAAATCTAAAATGACTTTCCATCTAATCTGTAACTAAGATCAATGTAGAATTGAACTCCTCCATCAAGCTGAGCTCTAAGATTGAATCGAGCTTCTTCTCTTTCACCTGGACCACCACAAGCTCATCGCACTCATTCCCTAGCAAGATTCACCTCCAAGTCTGATGCCATCACTGTGACCTAAGATGAGCTCCTGTAGAGACAAAGGCCTCACCGAGCTCACTCATCATGACTGCATCCCTGACTCGAGCATGTCACATTCTCTGCCTGGTCCACTTCACTTTCCAGGAAAGTGATGTCTCTCGAACACATTGAGTGAGCTCTAAGTGTCCCAATCAATTATCCAAAGACACAAATCTCCACCTATCTCTAAACTGAGCTTCCGTCTTTCAAGTTGCTCCTATTGTGATGCTGAGTTTTGTGTAACCTCCACTATGGAACCCAACAAGTTATCCTTTGATTGAGCTTCATTGATTTAAATGGAAACCACTCCCCCATGTCACCACTTCCTACTCTGAGCTCTAACTGTCTCTGTGATCAACAACTGACTCGCCGGGATTTGTGCTCCATTAAATCGCCCCTGAAAACTGACTGAGCTCACCTTTTAGGT
Source organism: Taxus chinensis (assembly GCA_019776745.2). Lineage (NCBI taxonomy): Eukaryota > Viridiplantae > Streptophyta > Pinopsida > Cupressales > Taxaceae > Taxus > Taxus chinensis. Next base: position 977,561,267 of record CM034146.1, read on the forward strand.
TCTGAAGAATGAACTTACTACTCACCAAGTTTCGATCACCCCGGACCTCTGAACCCACACACTTCCGAATCTTGAAAACCTGAAACTCTGAATTTTGGAGTTTTAGATTTTTGGGCTTTGGAAATATCCAACTCGTTCAACGAATCTGACCCCAAAATCTCCTAAATTTTGAAATGAAATTGTCTGAAAATATTTTCCAAAATAAAACTTGAAAATCTCGACTCAACTCGACCTACCTTGCTCCCGATCTCAACTCATTCCACTTATATGTTATGAATCAATTCATGGAATTCCACACTTATCCATCTGCCCGAACATTTTTCTTGATCTCCCATTTGCATCGATGAGCGGTTCCATAATTTGAGCTCACGTATCAAGATAATCCAATTCCATGGCTATTCATCGATCACCTCTATGCTATAACGACCAAGTCATACTTAAAAATGTTTCCTCCTCATTCATGATGACAAGCTCATTTTGAGCACCTGACTCTACATTGCGTTGAACTCACTCTCTTGATGTTCATACATTCTACATTCACTCGCTGTGGTGTTATTATTACCTAGCTTTGTTTACTCATAACTTGACCACTCTGTAATGAGTGTCTCGATCAACTTCGCCTCTTATGATGAGCTCCAACCTAGCTCAGATTATCCTCTGAACTCAAGCCTCCAAAAAACTCTCTACAAGATCCTTCACTTTGTCTGTAATTCTTCCAGTGAGCTCATCCAAAGGCTTAATCAACTCACCCCCCACAACACTCCTTGATCTCTGATATGGATGAGCTCCGAACTCACCTGCAACGCATCCAAGATCAACTAGGTACCTCCATATCTTTGTGACTTACCAATTTTTCATCCATTTCATTCTTTAGCTAATGTTGGCCTGACTTCCACTTCATGGGCTTCAATCTCTCCCTACTACGAGCTTGCTAGGACTCAGTCTGAGCCATTTGAAGAGCTCGGTCTACAACACATGTATCTTACTGTTATCAATTTTTCCCCCCCGGGAAAAAATGGACAATATGATAATACCCTGAGACCAAAGATTCTTCCATGAAGATTTCAAGGTTATCAGGATAACTTCAAGATTTAAAAGCCATGTATGTTATTTCGAAAGGTTTCAAGATCCTTTGGGATTGTTCCTTCTTTTTCATATCTTGGAGGTTAAAATTGGTCTTGGAATGAGAAAATTTCCTTTGGAAGGACCCATACATGCTCAACTCAAGCAAGACATAGTTAAAATTGTCATATGTTTTTTCAGGTGTCTTTTCATACCCTCATGTCTCATTTGTTCACAGAAAAGTTCAGAAGTTTAAGAAAGGAAAATGTAAGGCTTGAAAATTTGTCAACGTCAATCACAAATGGGCACGAGCTAAAAGTGGCTGAGCTACTTGTTGAGTTAGTTGGCATGTGTTAGTGAGATATGCGTAGAGTGAGCTCTACACCAAGATCATTTCGATGGTTGAATCTACATTCAGAAATCAAGAAATAGGGATAGTGAGTATTGAAGGTCATGGAGTCATCGCAGGACTAGAAGCTCAGGAATGAGGCAGGTCGAGTTGAATCAAGATTTCAGAGTTTAATTTCAAGGATTCTTTTCAGAAAATTCCATTCCAGAATTTTGGAGATTTTTTTCATTAAAAATGTTGAGCGAGTTGAAATTTCGGAAGCCCAGAACCCCAAAACTCTGAAATTTGAAAAAAATTTAGAAAACATTTTTGGGAAAAAAATTTAGAGAAAATTTTCGGAACTTTCTGGTTCGGAATTTCAGAACTTTTGATTTCAGAGATTTCTTTTAGAAATTTCCTCTATAGAATTTTGGAGATTTTTCTTTCAGCTTTTTGAAGACTTTATTTACAAAATTTCTCCAACTTTGGCTTCTGAAACATAGATCTTAATGTCTAATTCCACATCAAGGGGAAAAGAGAAGATGAAGTAGGTTGTTGAGATATACAGTGAGTTACAGGGTGCAAGAACCACCATTTCTAAAATGGATGGGTCATTTTTTGAAGATAGTAATAACTTGAATTTGAACCCAGATTAAGTTGAGCAGCCATGAGAGGACAGATTCAAGCTCTGAATCAGTCAAAGTTGCAAGGTTGACTTGGTCAAAACCTTTTGCAATAAAATTTCTATTTTCATGGGAGCATGTTTCCTTAATATTAATGACATTTCTATTTTTAGTTAAGTGTTAGTTAAGGACCCAACTGTCATGGCTCAACCTAAAAGGCTTATAAATAGTTGAGTATAAGGAGTATTGAGAGGATAAAGAGAACAACGGATATAGATTATTTTTGAGAGGAGTTACTCTTCAAGCTTGGAAGAGTGCTTATGAGATTCTAAGATACCTTTTAATTTCATTCAGAGTTACACCTTGCTATTGAAAATATGATTTATTGTGTTGAATGGTTAATCATTGTTTACTTTGTGAATTTACAAATCCTTAGTGAGAGTGATTATCCTACCTTTATTTCAGAATATTTATTTCATGCTATGAAGGAATAATACTACTATATTTTATGTCAGTTGTGGAAATCTTATTTTCCTTTTACGTTAATTTTATGTCATTATTATCCCTGGTTGCAGAAATATATGTTTGATATATGCATGTGTGGTTTCTTTATGATGAAATAATTGTGTTTCAAATCTGATTTTATCTACCCTTATGAATACTCAAATTTAACATAGGAACATCCACCCCTAGTTTGTGGTATTTTGTACCCTTTCTAGTTGTGATAGGTGAAGGTGGTCAGTGATGCAAGCATACCCCCCACATTAACCCTTACAGATGTTAAACATCCCTTAATTTTGTGCATCACCACTTCTATTTTAGGTTTTATTTCTTGCAAATCTCTTTCCCTAATCCCACGAAATGTTAGCATAGGACTAGATAGCCCTTTTATCTTGCATTAGAAGTAGTGTTGTGTTTATTTTAGGAAGAGGAAGCTGGCCTTCTCCAGAGGTTTGCCTCGAGCCCAAGTCCCACAACTTGAGAGGTGATCCCATGCGTCCTAATCACACCGAATGTCATGATTCATTTTCAGGCCATTTGGGGGGTGCAGTGATTTGGTGACAACAATTACCCGAGCTAATACAATAACTTGACCCTCTTGTATGATATCAAGCTCACATGTCTGAGTGGCAACTGAATTGAGCTTGATTTGGCCTCCAAGTTGGGTTTTCATTTGAGCTCATTCTTTTGCATTGATATTTGATCGACTCACTCGAGCTCGATTATGATTACCTCACTGACATATCTAAGACTTGCTGAGATTATTCCTATTTCGACTGAGCTATTCCTGGAAGAGACTTATCATTAGGTCCCGAGCTAGCTCCCCAACCCTGTCAAACATGATGTTCCAATTTTGCACTCAAGAGCTTGTAATAATTTACCTAATTCAACATAAACCCAATAAAAAATGATTTTAATTTGCATTAATGCACTTATATGTTGATTTGGGCCTAATTGAGCTATGTTGGAAAATCCTTCTTCCCATGTGTTTGAAGACCCTTCTAAGGCATCATGAAAGTATAGAAGAATCCTGGAAACGTTTATAGACCAACTTTGACAATTTTAGCTTGTAGACCCTCGTTGTTCATTTTTTACCCAGGGGAAAAAATGGACAACATTTTTGGTGACCTCTCAGGGACGATTTCCTACTAAGCATGATTCCAGTAGCCTTAAGTCATCCATTGGGAATGGATTCAGTATTTATAAATCTGAAAACTAATTCGATCCTCTGTGATACATCTTGAAATCCCCTTAAGCATTGTTGATCTTGGACTTCCCTTGAATGCTAAGCATGAAGTATACTAAATCTAATGAACACTTGGCATCTGGAACTTTAAATGAAGTAGATCATGAAACACTTATGGAAACTTTGAACCTTCCTTATCCTTGACACCTTCCAATGATGGCAACCGTGTGCAAGAGTAACAACAACACACAATACACACCAAAAATAATGAAAAGCATACATGCCCCCCAATGGAACATGCAGGGTGTGCAATGACACTTATTCTACTGAAAGCAAACCTATACTACCCTAACAATAACCAAGGAAGCATGGGTAAGCTAAATAAAACCTACAACTGGTTATGAAAAATAGCTTCATGCCCTTACAATGGACAACCATGCAAGATAATGTGATACTAGACACAGATGAAAATGAGAGTGAGAAAACTGAAACGAGCCCAATTCCCCACTTGGTCCACTGAGAAATCAACTGGAATGGGAAATAATTCCTCTTTTAGTTGCTCTGCATTTGTTTTGTAGAGACACAACAACTGATCCTCATGGGACTGTGAAACTTATCCTCACATTTTGAAGTGAATGTGAATGGTTTTGGCTTCAATGAAGCTAGGAACTTGATAGGACAAGGTCTAACCCCGTTGAATATTCCTCTGCTTGATCTAAACTTCAATTTTAACAAGAAAGTCTTGTTGAAGACATCCTTGATAAATAATGGTTGTTCCTCTAACATTATTTCCCTTTTGTTTCCCATTTACAAACAATTGATCTTCTCTTACCTGTGATGAATAGTATTGTAGTGAAATCCTCTACATTCATTTGACATAGAATTTGACAAGGTCAGAAGTTCCTCCATGATTTGTAGCTGCTTTTGACCACTTACAAGCTCCAATGGAAAGACTTGAAAATATCTACAAGTGTTTGAAGAGTACCTTCCTCCATCATAGGAGCTTTGCGTTCAACTGAAGGAACATTTATTTAGCATCTCTAACCTCTTCATCCAACATGAAACCTCTCCATGATAATAATCCTTTCACCTAGTTGTTTTCTGGGATCAGTCCTAAGGGAAGTAATACCTCCTGTGTGTTTCCTTCCACCTTTACGTGTTGATCAAACAAGTTTGACTTCACAATTGAAATTAAGTAACTCTCAATAATATCACCTTCACCCAATTCTGGTTCCAAAGTTGACTTAGTTATCTCCCACATGCTCCTCTCTTTCTTCAAGCAATGAATACCCTCTGCAACACTTGATCCAAGTCTTCCCATTCAAGGTGGATAAATTGAAAGTGATAGGAATGTTCAAGAAGTGGGTCAAGTTCCATAAGGCTCATGTCCATCCAAATACATTCTTCCGAATCTGATAGATAATATACTTCTTCATTCTCTTAACCATATCAAAAGCTCTCTCATCAATACCTTATGGTGTTTTCTGAATTAGAAACTGATTCCCCATGACCTTCCTCATCTTCAAACATAAGATTTGCATGATCAAATTCATCTAAGAAAATAAAGTTTTGAAAGACGAAGAAGGGGAAGAATCTAGAAACTTCATGCATGGTATAATATATACTTGAAACTTCTTAGTCCATCATGGAAAGACTCCCACTTTGATTAGTTTTTATATTCAATGATGATGTTGGAAAGTCACTACAATGATCCAAAAGTGATGTAATTTCTTGACATGTTTGACAGGTAGGATCATTACACTCAATAAGAATCAGCTTGTACACTTAAGAGTCTTTCTTCTTCAAGCTTGCACATTCTCTTCTCCAACTAGACTTTGCCACATTTGGTGATTCAAACTCCTTTAATGGAATTGAGCCAATATGGAAACTACATTCTGAATAAATAGACTGATGGTCCCCCTTGTTCAACTCTAGAGTTGTTTCTGGTATAAAACTAGTTTTTTCCACTTGTTCTTGAGTCTCAACTTCTACAGAAGGTTTAGTCAGGAATGAAGTTTGCTTGATGTTAAGTTTTTCAGCCCATTTCTTCAAATTATCTGCATGCTCTCTTTTTTATTCTCTTTGACCATATACTCCTCCCATTTTTCTCATTTCTTGACATTTTCTCCTCCCAAAAATGGATTTGGGACTACAAGAGGAGGGGTGAGTTGGGATTCAACTAATTCCCTCACTATTTAAGGAAGAGAAGAGATTCTACTTCTTGTCCTGATGGCCCTTGTAGAAAAAATAGGAACTCTAGAAGAATGAGGCATGGAAGATTCATGATGGAATGGAGGAACAAGAAGTGAAGGAAATGAATTCTCAGCATGCGCTGATGGTGAAAAGCTTAGAATTTGAGGTTTGGACTGAAATGACATTGAATGAGAAATGGAAAGAGAACCCTGAGGTGGTGGTGGTGTAGAATCAACCCATTGACAAGATTTCATTACATCAAACTCATAGGCCTCTATTTATTTGATCCAACCCTCAAGTTGAGGCAACACTTTAGTCATAAAATCAATATTTTCTTGCAAGTTGTAAGATCTTAGCATAGGGCTAATCCATGGACAATCTAACTTGAAAACCATTCTTGAATGCCTCTCATTTGAGATGTGGCTCTGGATTGTACCATGTCTTGCCTCCAGTTTTTGGATTTTAAGCTGCAACCTTACATATTCATCTGTGGAATAACCTCCATCATATGCATATTCCTGCTCTTGAAAAGCTGCATAGTTAGGTGAAAAACCAAACTGATCATGACTTTTCTCAGAGGGATATGCATATTGTTGATTCTCATTATAAAATGAAGTTGGAGGTGGGTTAAAATAGCTTGAAGATGGAAAGTGTTGCTGCCTGGAAGTGGGAACCCCACTGTGGAAATGAAGCCATGATTGCACAATTTTATGGATGGGAAAAAATGGAAAGATATGGAAGGAAACTAGATGAAAATGGGTAAAATGAAAGTCTGCAACACAAAGAGTAGGGTACTTAGACCAATGGAGTCGCCAGTTGTGCTTGGGTATACCTCCTAAGGTTGAAAATTTCACTAGGAGCACAACAACTTAATGAAATGAAATGAACACAATACACACACCTATGAAAGATGTGCCTCTTATCCCACTGGGTGTGCCAAAAACTATTGTCATAAAATCACTGTACCCCCTAAATGGCTTGAAAGTGAACACGACATCCAGTGTGATTGGGACACATGGTATCACTTCTCAAGCTGTGGGACTTGGGCTCGAGGTGAACCTCTGGAGAAGGCCAACTTCCTCTTCCTAAAATAAGCACTACACTACTCCTAATGCAATAAAAATGGCTAACTAGACCTATGCTAACATTTCATGGGATTAGGGAAAGAGATTTGTAAAGAAATTCAACCGATACTAGAAGTGGTGATGCACCAAGAAAGGGTGTTGCTAGACAAAATTCAAGCTTGCCAATGAAGAGAGATGATCATGAGAAAGAATAACATGCATTAAAAACCCACTTTTACATACAATACTTCACTCCTTGATAAGCACAATGACCTCTGAAAACTTGCAAAGGAAACCCTGGTTACATAGTTCACTTGAAAACATGAGAGAGGCATATAGAAGCAAAAAATCATGAAAAGGACGTATAACTGATCACAAAGAACAATTCTCATTACTTCAAACACTTACACAGTGCCATTACATCAGTGAAAAAAGGTATAAGCTGCCGTTACAATTTGAAAAGAAAAGGCTTGAAAGCCTAAAAATCACAACATCTCAGCTTGTGAATAGAGGGGAAGCCTGAAAGTGTCTAGCTTTGTCCAACTTGTATGACCTGTCGAGAACCTGCTGGTTGGAACCTACTTGTTCTAATGGAACTCCTTAGAATGAACTTCCAATTTACATTTATAGAAGAATTGAGAGAGAAGAGGAAAGGTCATAATTTTCCTTCCTAAATGGAAGGCAAATGATGTATCATTTATTACATTTTGTTGAACCATCTGAGAAAGAAAGGTTCCATCATGCATCTATTGATTGCTTGTTGACATAGTATTATTAATTAATTAAAATAATATTTAAATAATAATAATAAATATTATCATTTAAAATATTTTAAATAAAAAATATTAAATTAATAAAAATAATTGGTGGGGCCCTTAAAAAATGATTTTGATCGGTTTGAAGAAAAGACTAAAAATAAGTCCAACTCGGTGGTTGGCTTGTTGAGCCAACTCACTGAGTTGGGTCCGAATCTCCATCATCCTTATTGTCTCCAAAAAACTGCCACTCCATTTTAGCTGAGAAATTTCCATCCAAGTAATTCTCCTTTGACAACTCACTACTCGAGTTGAGATCAACCCATGAATCCATCTGCCATTGTTGACCAAGCTCCCATGATTCATTGTGTCTCATCGAGTTTAGTTGAAACGATATCCTTCATTTATCGGCTTCAACTAAGATCCCATCGAGCTTCTTTTCATTCAATATACCAAGCTCTTAAAGTCATGCATGAGAATCACATAGAATCAAGCTCACCTCTTCAGCTGAGCTTCTCAAAATGAGATCTTGACTATGTCTATTCCTTTGAAAAATTCACGAGGACTTCTCCATCTATGATCAAAAAATGCTTCTATTATCGAGCCCTTCAGAATTATTCTCACTCAATTTCTATGCATAAAGAGCCAAACCGAAAAGCTCATGGGATTCTTGATCACACCAACCGAGCCATTTATCATACACTCCAGATCATTATACGACTTAGAGTATCAGTATTCCAAAACTTGAAAAGGATCTCTATGATCATAACTTACTCGGGCCAAATCTCCTCACCATCATGAGCTTCTTATTCATTTCCATGTTAAACCTAAAATGAATTTCCATCCAAGCATTGTAACTGAGCTCCATGTAGATTCTTGAACTCCTCCATCAAGCATGGTGAGCTCTATGATTGACTCAAGCTTCTTCTCATTCACCTAGACCACCATGAGTTTGTATGTAACACTCTCATTCCCTAGTGAGATTCAACTCTGAGTCCAGCACCATCACTATGTACACTCCTGAGCCGAGATCTTGTAGAGACAAAGGCCTCACCAAGCTCACCCATCATGACTGCATCCTTGACTCGAGCATAAAGTCACATTCTCTACTTGGTCTACCTCACTCACCACACAATGATGTCTCTCAAACACATGAGTGAGATCCCACTGTCCCGACCGATGTTCTAAAGACATAACTCTCTACTTATCTCTAAACGACAAGATTCCATCTTCCGAGCTTCTCCTACCGTGCATGCAACTTTAAGTTTCTTGTAGTCCCTCCACCATGGAACTTGACGAGTTCTCCTTTGACTAAGCTTCACCAAGTTAAATGGAAACCACTAGACCACATCGCCACTTCCTGCTCATTGAGCTACAACCGTCATCCGAAATCATTGACTGCCATCACCACGAGCTTTGCACATCCATTGAGTCACCTCTAAAAACAAACTGATCCTCACCTTTGCACATGGTTCCAAAGACTCAACTTCGAAATTACTCTCCAAGCTGGTGATCAACCCAAACATCCTAACCCACACACTTGGTAATAAATCCTAAAAACCTTAAACTCCAAATTGTTGGAGTTTCAGATTTTTGGGCTTCAGAAATATTTGACTCGTTCAACATTTCTGCTGCTAAATCTCTAAAATTCTGAAACGGAATTGTCTGAAAATATTTCCTCTGACCAAATAAAACTCTAAAAGATTGACTCAACTCGGCCTACCTCACTCCCAAGCTCAACTTTCTCCACTTTTTACGTCTATGAGGAAATTCACCAAATTCTGCACTGATACCATCTACCCGAATGTATTCTCCTGATCTCCCATTTGTATCAATGAGCGGTTCCATACTTTGAAATCATGTATCGAGATAATCCAATGCCATGGTTATTTGTCAATCACCTCTATGCCATAGTGACCAAGTCAAACTTCAAAATTTTTCCTCCAACATTTATGATGACGAGCTCATTTTGAGCTCCTTGACTCTACATTGCATTGAAATCATCTTCTCCTGATGTTCATACTGTCTACATTCACTCTGATTGTGGCATTATTCTTACCTAGCTCTATCTACTCATTTTAACCTGACCACTCTGCAATGAGTGTCTCGATCTACTTGACCTCTTCTGGTGAGCTCCAACATGGCTTGGATTATCCTTGAAATCGAGCCTCCGAACGAGTTCTATGAGCTTTTCACTATGTCTACAATTCTTCTGGTGAGCTCATACAAAGGCTTGATCAACTCGCTTCCTCCCATGATCACTCCTTGATCTCTAATATGGAACAAGCTCCGAACTCATTCTGCAAACACATCCAAGTTCAACTAGGTACCTCCATATCTTTGGGACTTACTGATTTTGCATGTTTCATGCTCGAGATGATGTTGGCTTGACTTTCACTTCAATGGCTTCGTCTCAATAGCGAGCTCTCTACATGACTTTGTTGGTCTAAGTTTTTCAGTTCATAGCCATTATGAAGACTTTGAACTTAGACTTGAACATTGGGATCGATGAGCCAAGCTAATACAAGGTTACTACTCACTCCCATTGTTTGTTCTAATGGCCGATTGATCTAACATAGGTCTACAAGTGTGGACTAAACTTAATGACTCGAGTCACCTGTGATTGCCCAAACTCATGAGTTGAAACCCTCCTTTGAGGTTATTTAGCGTGGATCAAAGATTCCAACTCACTGGAGATCTGATCTTAAGAAACACATGGACAATCTAATAACTTCCATGAGATCATTCCCTAAATTATGATGCCATGAGATATTCATACTTATCATGGAGGGTGTGCAGCTAGCTTTATACCCTGGGTAAGTGCAGGAAGTTGATGGACAAATATAGGGTCATCCGTGGACATCATATTGCAAATAACAACATAATATCAACTTGTAGGGATTATTAGCGATACATACACTCAAAATTAGACCAAAATTATATTGATATTAATCGTAGCATCCCCAGAATCTAGATTTTCCTGTAAAAAATGGACAAGATTTAGCTATATTAAATACTCAAAATTCAATGACTTGGTATTTTTTTTTAAAAAACCATGCTATAGATAAGATTATAGTCCGTTTGCCCACAATTTGGATGACCAAAATTTGATATATATATTATTTCCTTTGGTGAGAAGTTATATGCCACTATCTATCTTGGGATGGATTTTATTTTTGTATTTTTTTTTAGTAATATTTTATTTTTTATGATTTTTTTCCATGAAAGTGGTATGAAAACACTGAAAGAAAACAAAGCACTTTCCAAAATGTTTGCCCGCTATAACTTCATCAGTAAAAAATATTGAAATCAAATAATTTTTTTTTTGAACATGTATATAATTTCACCGATTGGGATGGTATAAGTTTTATCAAATTCTAATAAGTGAAACTAAATTTTGTAGTCTTAAACGTAGACATAAACATTCCATGGAAAAAGTGTATTAAAGACCTACTATTAGTAAAAAATTATAAAATGATATTTATCCTCTTCTATTCACTTTAAAATGACAGTATTTATACAAAGATAATAGTCTCCCCTATGCAATGGTACCATTTTTATGACATAGTTCAATTTACTTATCGGCATGGTTCAAGTCCGCGGAAGACTAAATTTGATGTTTTGCTGTTTTTAATGTAAAAGTTAACGATTTGATTTCCCATGAGGGCCCTAGCTTGGTGCACTTACCCCCCTATCAAACATGATGTTCTAGTTTCGAGCTCAAGACCCAGTAATAATTTACCTAATTCAACACAAAGCCAATAAAAAATGATTTTAATTTGCATTAATGCACTTATATGTTGATTTGGTCCCAATTGAGCTGTGTTGGAAAATCCTTCTTCCCATGTGTTTGAAGACCCTTCTAAGGCATCATGAAAGTATAGAAGAACCCTATAAAAGTTTATTCACCAACTTTAAAATTTTTAGCCTGTAGATCCTCGTTGTTATTTTTTTACCTAGGGGGGGCAATAATGGAAAGCATACTCTTTCCACTTCATCTTCTAGAATTATCCCACATATCTACCTCCATGTTTACTCTTCATTATTTTTAATCACACCCTAACATTCTTTCATCATCATCTTCTATTTCAACACTAATAATTATCAGTGGTCTTCTCCTAAAAATCACTCATCCCCATTCTGCACAGCCTGGATTCTTCTCTTTGACCTCCTCCATTCTATCTTCATTCCTTCCTTCCTCTATGTCCTCTAATCATTATTAGGGGACTTATCCTAACAAACCTTCATTGGTGTTCCCCCTTCCATTCCTTGTTTACTTTCCTCCTCTTCTCACCTTTTGTCCCATCCTTTCCTATTGATCATTATCGGTGGATTTCTCCTAAAATCCATTCATTGGCATTGCCTCTCCTATCCCTTCCTCTCTTTTTCTTTGCTACCTCTCCATATTTCATTCTTCCTTGCCAATTTTCTTTAGTGTCTTCATTATGCACCCTCTCTATATTTTCTCTTGATCAACTTATTCCTCATTTCACACAGCTTCACATCTTTTCCAATCCATGTCATTCCTCCCCTCCAGCTTCTCTTGATGTTCCTTATGCTTCTCACTCTTTATCGAATATATCCATTCTTGGTTCCCTTCCTTCTACATAATTTTCTCCATTGTCCTCTCCTCCTTTCTGGTCCTTGTCTTATTTTACTTCATCTATATTATCTTCTTCCCAATTTTACCTTTCACTTCCTTCTTATTTCCCCATCGATAACCCACCTCTTGAGTGTTCTCCCCATATTTTTTATCACCCCCACCATCCACATGCATTTCCATGTGGTCAGTTCCATATTGTTTGCCTTGGATTTCTTCACTATGATCTGGTTCCTTCAATTTTATTTTCTCTGTCATCTCTTTCATTTTCCATTACTTCTATACCTTCCTTTGCTTCACCCCTCCTTCACGACATTTTATTTTAAATAAATCTCTCCCTTTTTCATAATTTTTACCTTCTACTATGTCATTTTATTGTCTTCTCCTTATTTGTCCTTCATCATTTCCCACTTCCTCTATAATACTTATTTATTATCTTCTTCCTCCCCTTTCATTCCTTCTTTTATCCTTCGCCATCTCCGTTCATCTATTCTGTATCCCTGTCACCTTCACCTTCGACCTTTCTTGCTTTTCTCATAATAAAACACTCCTCCTTTCCATTCCCTTTTCTCTTTCTCATTAGATCCTTCACCAAATCCCTCACACCTAGCATTCACAATCAATTCTAATTTTTCTCCATTTATGTACCACCGTGAATCCATTCCATAACATCCCTTCTCGTTCTTCTCTCGTCAGCATTAACCTAGTCTCTTTTTGAGAACTGTATCACATATTTTATCTTCGTCAGTCCTCTCACAGGGGAATTATCATATCCATTTCTAAGAATATCTTCCCATATTCCTTCAAAAAAATTTTCTTGGAAGATACATGAATGACCATCACCTATCTGATCTTATTCTCTTCCACGAATGTTTGTTATACTTTTTCACAAAATTAGCTTGACTTATTTTCCTATTTGTCAAATAAATGGGGTTGCTTTCCTTTTTCTTTACCCCATTATTCATCTGCCTTCAGCTGTAAACCTTTCTTAAGAAACAAGTATTCAACATCTTATTTAACACTCTCTTGGGGCATTTTATTTGATTTATTCTTCATATCCACATTTGTGGCCATAATTGTTCCCCCTGGTATATTTTATTTCAACATCCATCTCCCATTATGTCATTTTCATGTCCTATGTTGGGGCACCTTTTCATCCTTATACTTTTTGATGTATATAAATAACTTTTTGTCCGTCTTATGCCTTGTGTTGGGGCATCAGTAATTTCATCCTCATCCCTTTTGTGGACACATGATTTTTCACTTGATTCCTTGTATACGAAGAATTTGACATACCTTTCACATTCAGTATCACATATTTTGAAGTTTTCCTATGACCCATTGGTCATCACGGTTTACATCCATACTGCAGTGGTCTCCCACCCACTCACTAGTCCATAAATTTTTTTCACATGTCTCCATTGAGATCGTAATTTTCCTCTACCGATGTGATATTAGAGTCACCACCATATTTTTCATTGTTATTGCGATCCTTTTTCCACCTAGGAAATCTTGACTTTGGTCATGTCTTCATCCATCCTAGGACACATATTTCATCCAACCCTTTTTATTTTTGTCTCATGGTTTGTTATCACAAACCACTCAACAAAAAGGGGCAAATGTAGACACTAGTTTTTGATGTAACTCCTCTCGTTCATCCCACATTCGTTCTCTTTTCATGAAAATTTCCCCCTCAATTTTCCTTTTCTTAATTTTGATTAAATTCCATTTATTTACTCACCCTCAATTAATTAATTATCAAATGGGCTCCATGTGGACCCATTTGATAATTAGAATTTGGCATTATCTCTCATATCTCAAATTTATTCAATTCATGGGTAATAATATACCCATCTGACACTCCACTCGTAAATTCAAAAAATGGAATCTATTATCTAACCTACCCATTAAAATCATGTTCTCCACTCCATCTAATAAATTAAAAACCATGGGCCCCGCGTGATCACATCATCTCTCTTAACCTAAGTTAATTTATCAAACCCCAATTACTTATTAACCCCAATCTAACCTCACCTCCAAGTTATAAATAAGAGACTAGAGGGAGGAAGGAGGGAGAAGGATGAAATCTTTGCTTATTGAAGTTTTTAGGAGAGAAGAAGAAAGTTCTTAATTAATTTTTTCAAGTTTGAGGTCAAGGAAAACCTTTTCCATTATTAGAAGTTAGAGGTAAGGAGTGTTGGAGAAATATTTTCCATTTTTCGTCATCTTTCCATCCTGATGCCCATTTCATCTCCATACCAGAGCACCAGCTAAGTCCCTCTCTTCATTCCAGCTACTTGGAATTTTGTATTTAATTATTTTTGCATGATATCTACTGTTCCTTATTTATTGCTATCTTTTTATACATGGGGGTTGATATAATCCAAGGGAGTCCATAACATCTTAGGACCAACATTGTTTGGGAACCCCCTACATATTATTATCTAATCACATCTATTTCAATTTTGCAGATATTATCAGAGATCTATCATCTTTTATCATAGATTTATCTTCCTTACGCCCGTAGATTCATATCCTTATCTGAGGTCCTAATCCCTCCATCATTTGAAGTTACTGGTGGCTTCTAGTATCGGAATTCACTCACGTGAGAACCAAGTTTCCTATACAACAACGCAACAAAAGGTTTCATCCTATTCAAGTTATGTGCACCAGGGATATTCACCCAGAAATAATGAAGTCTTAGGTTCATCTCGTGTGTCTTTAGCAAGCTATTTGCAGAGCACACTACCTCTAACCAACTTTGTGGGTTTGATAATCACATTATACTCCATGATTTTGGTCACCCACCATGCTCTCTTTACTGATCTCTACTCCCATGATGAAATATCTAACACCAGAGTGAGAAAATAACACCTTAACATGATTTTTTGTGAGCATATTATTGAACTTCTTGAGCATGCGCATGATGGCGTAGACTTGTTTCTCAATGTGACTGTATTCCAATTCATAGTCCTTCAATGTCTGACTAAAGAAAGCCACTAGTTACTCCATCCCTTGTTCATTTTCTTGTTTGGGATAACAACAACACTCCCATTAGCTCCATAAGGATAGATGATGAAATCCTTTTAGTAATATGTGTTAATGAGTGTTGGTGCGCAAAAAATTTATTACATGATCTTGTTGAAGATTTATTTTCCTTCTACTATTCACTTGAAGGTTGTAACTTTCTTTAGCATGAGGGTGATGGGCTGAACCAATCTTGAAAAATTAAGGATGAATCTCCTAAAAAAATGATTTTTCTAAGGAATGAATGCAATGATTTCTTGTGCACTGACAAAGAAAGATCCAGGATAATTGAAATTTGCTCAGGATCAATTACGATGCCATCCTTTGAGACCACATGGCCTAGTATCTTACCCTACACCACTGTGAATTTGCACTTCTTGAGGTTAAGAGATACCCCAAAAATTAAGCATCTCTCAAAGACTTTCTCCAGGTGTGACATATGATTTGTGCCCTACTTTGAGAAGAATGTTATATCATCCAAGTAAATCAAGATGAATTCATTGATATATCCTTTGAAGGAAATATCCTTGGTGCACTAAAATGTTGTGCCTGTGTTTGATAGACCAAATGGTATCTTATGATATGCATCTATCCCCCACTTGGTTGTAAAAACCATTTTGAATTGATCTTATTCCTTGACTAGGATCTGATTGAAGCTAAAATACCCATCTAACATAGAAAATATTTGCTCATCAGCCATATTCTGTAGAATTTTCTCCATAGAAGGAAAAGGATAATGGTCCTTTAAAGATGCCTTGTTCAGATCTCTGAAATCAACTCAAGGTCAGATTTCACCATTATTATTGCATAATAAAACAAGATTCATGACCCAGGTAGAGTACTTGATGGGAAAAATAATCTTCACCTCAATGAGTTTAGACAGTTCTTCCCTCATGAGGGGATATCTTCACATTGAATGGTATTTTCTTTTGTCTGATGGGCTTGATACTGTGATTAAGGTCAATGGATTGTTGAGTAAGACTTAGATCAAATCCTTTTAGGTATTCAAACTCCCATGAGAATATGTCACTGTATTTCTAGCTCAGAGAGATGAAGGCATACTTTTCATCATGTGCACAAGCTTTACTGACTAGAAACTCCTTGCCATGTGTAATAGTGACTGGGGAGCAGTATTCTCACACCACATGCATATTTTTTTCTTCACCCTTTAAATTATAATCAAGGATAAATATTTTCTCTAAGGTGACCAAACCTTTAGGAAAATTATTTGTCTTTAGCTGGATCACTTGGTCACCATAACTCTCATGTAAATCAACTTGCATGCTTGAAGAGAACTCAACTTCATTCTTAATGAACTAGACGATCTGCGTGTCACTGTCAAACACTTTTCAGCTGGTGTTTTTATATGGAATAGATGCTCTTATTAACATTTTGACATGACGTGCATTTCTTTTGACAAATTACTCTGTAGGAGAGAACTGCGAGTCGAGTGCTTGCCATCTGATCTGTTTCTTTGTTCATTTTCCTTAGCACCAACTACAAATTTAGAGCATCAAAGCTCTCAAGAAGGTCCTAAAATATATTCTTATAAGCCTTAAACAACTTATTATTTGTAGTGTAATTATTTTTGACCTAATGGATGACCAATTCTGTGTCCCCAAAGATTTGCAACACCTTAGTCCGTCTCTTTTCAGAAATGAGGAGACTATACACTAGCACCTCATATTTTGTTATATTTTTGGAGCATGTGAACTACAATTGGTGGGTGAAGAATAATTTCTCACCCTTGGGCTAAATGAGAATAATACCTAGACCCATGTCATTTTTGCTTCTGGATCCATTGAAGTATAAATTCCATAGACTCGTGATTTCTTCATTCTACTTTAGCGTACACAACAATACAAATTATTCTTCAAGGATGCAATAGGTACCAAGCCCAGTCTTGAAGGATTCAAGCTCTTCATCATATAGATAAAATTTTAATTGCCTTTCCACCCACTCATCTAGCACTAATTCAGGTATAGGAGGGGGAACAAGTTTCTCTTCAGAAACTAAAACTTGTTCTTCTTGGATCAGGTAGTTGGCTTGGAGAGGAGATGGGGCATATGACTCAACATGGTAGAAAAATATTGGCTCATCTTGTATGGTAAAATGGTTACCATACCTTTTCTTGAGTAACATATGAGACCAATAAAAAGACAAGTAACCACCCACTTTAGCAGTGAAATATCTTAATAGAAAAAGGGAAAACAAAGGAGGTAAGTCAATGATTGAGACAACTTGAGTTATTGTGAGGCTTAGAAATGTATGGAGGGTTAACTCAAGAACCTTGATGATTCATAAAGTGGTAATAGTTGGGCCATCAATTTGCAAGACTCCTTTGGAAAAAGGGGTGTACTTAAGGCCTAGGAGACATCAATAATTGTTTTAGGCATAAAAGAAGTACTAGTGCCTGAGTCAATCATACAATTATGCACACGGTGTTTACCTATGATCAAGGACATGTAGATGGGTGGGGTTTTGACAACCTTACTTGCTTCTCCTCTTATTGAAAATTTTTGTCTCCAGCACATGATTTTTGGACACCTGGATTAACACGCAGAAGTTTGGATATAGCTTCATGCAATAGGACGCGTTGTGATGGAATTGTCAGGGCATCCCAAATTATGACATTTATATTTTTCTTCTTCATCTAGTCTATAATGTTGAATGGGAGGCCCATTGACTTGTGTCTTTTGGGTATACCAATATCTCTTCTTGATTGTTCAGGCATAGAGGTAGTGGCCTTGCACAGAGGCTTGACCTACCAAAGGAGGGGCACACACTTCTTCAATGCGATAACTGCATGGAACATCACATAAAGGAACGTGCACACTTTTACTACTAGATTCCTTGGCTGCATCCTTTTACTTTTAAGGATTGACATGTGTTGTAGGAAATGAAGGTTGTGCACTTGAGTCTAGAATTCTCTTCATATACCTTGTGTTATCAGCAACCTGGGTGCGTACTTTGTCAGGAATTTTTGTATCTTGATTGATTGCACATAAGTCCTTGACGCTAAAGAAAATCAGATTGGCCTCTGGAGAAGCCTCTATATTTTCATGAATCTCAGGCTTGCTTGCACTTTTGGAAGGCTCACAATTAGAATAAACATGAATCATGTAGGCCTACACGTGCACAACATTAACACAATTATATTCAATGTGAGGCATGTTGGAAGGGTAACACCATTTTGACTCTTGTGCCATGTTGTTCTAGACTAGAACAAGTGCCAAGATTATGCTAGGTGCTGGAAGGGGTTGTGCTAGAGGAACAAATTTTAAGGGAAGATGCATGTTAACATGTCATCTATCATTTTTTTGGTTCTACTCATATATCTAGTTTGCATTTTGATTTCACCAGGGATGGTTATTTTCATTATGCCCTTGATTAGAATTACTTCTGAGGGCTTGTGCCTACTAATTTTCCAAGGATATAAATTTATTTGACAAGTTCTTAATCAGGGATTTCATCTCTTCATCTTCTTTCTAATGTGTGAGAGAATATGATGTGGATGCAACAGGTTGTGTGCTCTACACATGAACATGAGCAAAAAAAGGATGGGGTGATGGATAAATTTCTGGGAATAATGGTGTGGGAGGTCTAGGAAATAACTTTCCTACCTGGATGAGACTATTTTCTACCCTTATTGTAATGTTGTAAGAAACAGGCAGGGTTCTACCTCTCATGGATTGAATCATGAGTGAAATATCACTATTTAAATCCCTTATATAATATAGGAAAGAATGATAAGTTGTAGGTCTTACCACCAGAGGTATTCTTTCCCAAGTCTTCTAGAATCTGATATTGAAATCAGTCATCTACTAATTGGGCACACTCTTTGTTATAGTTAGTTGCTCCACTAGTGATAGGTAATCTAACTTGTCTTCAAAATAATTGCATAGTGATGTTCCAAGCTCATCCTAGGTGGCAATAGATGAAAGTATCAAACTTTTGTACCACTAGAGTAATTTACCTTTGAATGAGGTTGCAAGCAGCCTAACTGCTACATCGTCGTGAGTGACCAGATAGAAAGAGAACATGTTTGCTACATCCTGGATGTGCTCAACATGGGTGACTTGATTCTCACTGGTAAAGTATGGGATACTATTGAGCACGGTTGTTAGCATATCATGTTGTGCATTGAGATTGAGAGGGCTTCCACAGGTGAAGCTAGAAAATTTCCTTAGAGGAGGAGGTGGCCGTAATGCCATGGTAGGGTGGACAACTCTTCTATGGGGAGGAGTGGAATGTGCGTGACATGCTAGAGATGGAGATGTGCAAGTGGGTGTTCTTATAGGTATTATCCTTGGATATAGATAGAGGTAATTGAAATATGCTTCAACTACTGCACTTTCTCTCGTATGCACTCTTCTCATGAAAGACACTCATAAATGCCAAAAATAATAGATCTGGAAGTGTTGGGAGTCCCCAGATGTGTTAAAGTGAGCCCTTAAAGGCTAGAAATCACTAAGTCACACATTAAAACTTAATAATAATGAATTTTAAGCTTTCAGTGTTGGTCCCACAGGGCATGCTAGAAACTGTTAGGGATCAAACTTTCACCCTCAGATCTAAAAGCACCGAGTTGTTTGAGTCAACAATGGGATTGTCTCCAAGTTGTGGGAGTTTATGCACTTGAGACAGACCTCCAGCGAAGGCCAGTTCCTTTACCTACTTCTATCACTACTGCTAATCATAATGCTAAAAGTGAAACCTAAGCTAAATGTGCCAAGGGACCAGGGATAGAAGGATAACATGAAAATAGAAAACTAAACTAAGGAAGGCAATAATACTAGAAAACATTGGATGAACACTGTCTGTTATAAATGAAAAATAAGTTTAAGGCATAAAGGGAGGCTAGGCATGTACAACACAAAAGAAAATTCATTTACATGATCAATTTCATTAGACACAACAAAAAAATTGAACTACAAGGAATTGTTAGTGCAAATCTACAACACCCCCTAAATGAATTTCAGATATGTAGTTCAGAATTGGGTCATTTAGTGTGATTGCACAACATTGAATTTTCTCCAAGGTGTGGGACCTTGCAGGTGAGAAAATTCTCCAGAGAAATCTGGTTCTTACTCCTTTATCTAGGTGTATGCATGAATTTTGTAGAGGTTTAATACTAGATCCTACTCTAAATTCCAAGGAGACAGAGATAAAGGATGCAAAAAAGAAACAAAACTAAGTAAAAATGGTGATACACCAAAGGAGTGATGAACTCTGTCTTGAAAATAAACACAAATCATAGAGATGTAACACCAAGCATGCATAGATTGCTAGAATGTAATGAAAGACCAGAAAACAATAATATACGCATGAGAGGATTGAAAAAATCATTCACAAAACATGCATTACCATTCCCAAATTTGATACAATGCATTACACTGGCAGAAAGGAAAAAACATGTCACAGGTTCCATGGAAGGTTTGAAACTCCTCAAATTCATGTGCCAAGAGGAAGAGGGGAGTCTGCAAGAACAAAACATCCAACCCTTTACAAATGAGCCAAATCTGGCTTTTAATGGCGAAGCAGAAGAAGGGAAAGCAAAAAACATGGGAAAAATGATTTATGAGTTCAACTACCAATAAAATCCCTTCAATTTCACCTGTAAGGTGATGGGATTCATGGAAAAACCCATACGCCAAAGTACATTTCTCTGCAGATCCAAAAAATGACCCATACTTCATTAATTTTGGTGGTTGAATGTCAATTATGTATTTTTTACGTGCCATAGATGTTTTCTCATTTTTCTCCCACCAAAATCCACCAAAAAACAAAATTGAATAGTTCATCATGTAGAGGGTTTCAATATATTTCCAATGATATAAATAACGTGAAAATCTGAGCTCTGGATCAAAAGATATGGCCCTCTGAAGATTTAGGGAAAAACTGGCAAAATTAGGGCAAAAATGGATTCGCGGGCCGAAATTTGAATTTTTTTCCCTTTTTTGACTTTGGGAAAATTTCCTAAAAATTCCCCTCACCCCACTACTCCACTGCCATGTGTCACCTTCCCATTCATTGCAGAGGTGCGGGCTTAAACCTCACCTTTTCTCCTTTGATTTCATTTTGGGAAAATTCCCCAAACACCCCCACGCCCCGCTCCTCCGCTGACTATGTGTTGGCCCCTGATTTGTCAAGGCGGGATTGTGGACATGCATTTCAATATTTCCCCTTACACCTTTCATCAACTCCTTGGAAATTTCTCCAACTTCACTCCATCGACCCGACCTCCGCCGCCGACTGGACACGTGGCGTCCTCCGGTTGGTCTGCGGGCTCGCGGGCCAATTTTTGATTTTTTGACTTTCACCCCAAAAGGGGCTAAGTGCCCAAATTTCTCCCTGCTTCCGCCACTGTGCTTCCTTCTTCTCCACAGGCATGTGCTTAAATATTTTCCCTTTGTACCCTCTACCAAATCCTTGGCAATTTCTCCAACTTCGCTCCACCGGCCCGACCTCTGCCGCCACGTGGCACCTTTTCATTGGCCGTGGGCCTGTCAAGGGAAATTTTCCCCAAAAAAATCTGCTGAGCCATAACTTGCAAAATACAAGGAGTTAGGAGGACTTCTTTACCTTTCTGGAAAGGGGAGAAGATCCTCTATCTGATGAAGCAATACCCAGAAAATTTTGAGTGCCTGAAAAGTGAAAAAATTTGACTGAGGCACAAGGAAGGAAGGAATGAAGGAAAGTTAGCCAAAATAAGTAGGGGGCTTATTTTGGATAACAATTTTGGTGACTCAGAGGGGTCATCTTCCTACTAGATGAAGTGACTAGCTACCTAAAGCAATCCATTGGGCAATGGAGTCATGAACTTAACTACTTGTTACTCTCAATCCATTAGAAAATCTCTTAGAATGAAGATTGTGGGAGTAGAACATTACTTGATCTGGAACATGATCTGCAAAATATGCATCCTTGGGACAACAAAACCTGTGCCAAAGCACTTAGGGAAATGTAAAACTAAGCTACAACAAAACAATGTGCATAAGCACTTGGAGGAATAAAAATCTAAGCTAATATGTACAAGGTGAGAAGTTTCCCTTCTAGTAGCAATGCTTTAGATGGATTCCATTAACTGGAATCTGCAGTTCTTCACCATCCAATGTAGACAATTGGAAGGCATTGTTGTTCTTGCATTTTGTGACCATGTAGGGGCCACTCCAAATGGCATCAAACTTTGAATGCCTTCCTGGCTTTGCTCGGTCTACATCCCATTTCAACACTAGATCTCCAACTTGGAAGGTTCTAGCCTTAGCTTTCCTATCAAAGCTTCTCTTGATCAAAGCTTGGTCCTTCTCCATTGTTTGGGCTGCATGCTCTCTGAACTTCTTGGAGTTCCATCAATTCTACATATCTAACCTCCATGGCCTCAAACTCCAACAATTCCAATTGCTTCATGAGTTCCAATGTTGGCAACTCAAGTGACATAGGCAAGATTGCCTCTCTCCCATAAATAAGTCTGAATGGAGAGTTACCTATGGATCTCTTGGGAGTTATCCTATCATCCCATAGAGCTTATTTGAGCTTAGTGTGCCAAGTTCCTCTGATTCTCATCAAGATTCCTCTTGATGATCCTTAATAGATTCTTGTTTGTAGATTCAGCTTGGCCATTACCTTGAGGGTAATAATTTGATGAAGTGCTCAAATAGATCCCATTTCCAACAGCCCATTCAGTGACCCTTGATCCTATGAATGCCAATGCATTATCTGATATTATAGTGGTAGGTATGCCAAACCTAGTTGTTATCCCCTCATAGAAGTCTAGAATGCTAGATTCATTTACCTCTTTGAGTGCCACCGCCTCAGTCCATTTTGTGAAGTAGTCTGTTGCTGTTAGAATCCACTTGTGTCCTTGGCTTGAGTTTGGATTAATGAATCCAATGAAGTCCAAACCCCATTACATGAATGGCTGGTCAACTGAGATTGGGTGCAATGGAAGTGCTGCTAATCTTTCTTTACCTGTGAAGAATGCACAATTCTTGCACCTCTTGATCCATGCATAACAATCACTAAACATCTTGGGCCAATAATAACCAGCCTTCATGATCTTGAGAGCTGTTACTCTTGGAGAAAAATGACCCCCAGCTGATCCACCATGGAACTCTTCTAACATTCTCTCAATCTGATTTGTCCCAATGCATCTCAACAACACTCCATTGATATCCTTTTTGAACAAGATGCCATCAACAAGTGCATATGGAATAGCCTGCAATCTGAAGTGTCTTCTTTTGGCTTTGTTCATCTCTAGAGGGCATAGGCCTATTTGTAAGAAGTGCATTATGTTTTGGGTCCAACAAGGAGTGAGCATAACACCATTTTCTTCTTGAACATCTCTTTGTTCTTGGTTGTCTTGCAACACCAAAACAACATTATTTTCTTTGCTTGCTTCAATTGATTGGCTCAAGGCCAATTCTCACACAATCCCTTTCCTCAGACCAGCTTGGTGACTTTGATTTCAATTTCATACTCCATGACATGAGTAATCCACCCTGCACATTTTTCATTTAGATCTTTGTTGAGGAGGAAGTCTTTAACTCCCACATGAGAAACCATCAGTTGAACCTTGTTGTTTGAAACTAGATGCTTAAATTTCTTCAAGCTCCTAACCACTACAAGAACATGCTTCTCAATGAAGGAATACCTTACTTCATAGTCCTCCAAGCTTTGGCTAAAGAAGGCAATTGGTTGCTCTGCATTTTCTTCATTCTGTTGTACTAAAATGTAGAAATTGTATCATCACCGCCAAATGCATAAAGGATGAAATCTTTAGAGAAATCTGGGTTAATGAGAGTTGGAGCTTGTGAGATAGCCTCTTTGATTTCCTCAAAAACTTGCCTTACCTTTAGCTATCCATTTGAATGCCACACTCTTCTTCAACATCATAGTTATTGGCTTGACAAGGGCTGCAAAGTTTGGAACAAACCTTCGAACAAAATTGATTCTTCCCAAGAAGCTTTGAAGAGCCTTCTTATGCTTTGGCAATGGACAGTGCTCTTATTGCTTCAACCCTCTCTGGATCAATTGCTAATCCCTCTTTGGAAACAATGTGGCCTAGGAGCTTGCCTTCATGAGCTAAGAAAATACATTTTTTGGGATTCAAGGATACCCCAAATCTTCTACATCTTTGGAACACTTGTCTCAAATGAAAGAGATGATCTGCTGCACTTTTAGAAAATACAATAATATCATCTAGGTATATCAGCACTATTTTTTTGATCAATCCCTTGAACACCATATCCATTGCCCTTTGGAAAGTAGCTCCGGTGTTAGACAACCCAAATGGACATTTTTCTATATGCATAGGTTCCCCATTTGGTGGTGAAGGCTGTTTTGAACTGATCATCTTCCTTTACCATGATCTGATTATACCCTGAATAACCATCTAGTAATGAAAACCTCTCAGAGCCAGCAACAACTTGCAAAATCTGCTCCATAGAAGGAAGTGGGTAGTGATCCTTGAGGGATGCTCTATTCAAATCTCTAAAGTCTACACACAACCTGATTTCTCCACTCTTCTTTCTGACTGGAACCAAGTTTGCAACCCAGCTTGAATGCTTGATGGGGAATATGATACTTGCCTCTATTAACTTATTCAATTCCTTCTTCATGAGAGGCTCAATGTGTGGATTGACCGGTCTTTGTTTTTGCCTGATGGGCCTAGCACTTGGATCTAGTTCAATTGTGTGTTGAGCTAGCTTGGGATTGAAACCTTTCAAGTCCTCATAGCTCCAAGAAAATACATCCGGGAACTCTTGGAAAAGTTGCATGAACTCATACCTTTCTTGCTCGGTTGCCACTTTACCAATTTGAAGTGACTTGCCTTCTCCAACTGAGATGAGCTCTGAATCCTCTCCCTTGACTTGGATGTTTTCTTTCTCCTTCCTAAATTGATCATTAGGATTGAAGATAGACTCTAAAGTCACAAGTCCTTTTGGTAGTTTGTTGGTTCTCAACTGTACCACTTGATCACCATACTGTTGTTCTAACTTTTCCTAATTTTTGGCTGAGAACTCAGCTTCTTCTTGCAAGAAATTGATGATTTGTTGGTCACTCTCAAACACTTGCCAACTTACATTATTGTCTGGTACTGATGGCCTCACAATCACATGGATGTTTGGCTACATTTTATCCCTTTTGATACTCTCTACAACATCAAAAGTTGCTCCAACTGCTGCAAGCCTATCAACAGCTTGGTTTTCTTTCCTAGGGATGGAGTTGATGCCAAAGCCCTCAAAATCCTCAATGAGGTCCCACACCCTATTCTTATAACTCTTGAGTAGGTCATTCTTGGCAGCATGTTGTCCTTTAACTTGATTAACAATCAAGCTCACTATCACCAAAGACTTGTAAGTTCTTGATGCCTCTTTTCCTTGACCAATGCAACCCATGTATCAAGGCTTCATATTCAACAGTGTTGTTAGAACATGCAAACTGAAATCTAAAGGCTGAATAATACTTAATGCCTTGAGGTGAAACAAGCATAGCTCCTCCTCCTACACCTTGTCTACTTCTTGATCCATCAAAGAACAACTGCCATACCTCATTGTCATCTTTATGGTCTAGCTTGGTGATGCTAGGAATGGGCTGATTTTCTTCATGCATGTAATAGACTCCTAGTTCAGATTCCTCTATTTCCTTGTAGGGATCAAAAGCATGTATCTTTCTTGCCCATTCATCAAGAGTCAGATCTGGGATGCTTCCAACTTTGGTATCAGCTTCATGTGTGCTTGGATAGTCCTCTTGATCAAATGTTGAACAGTTGGCATTGATTGGGCTTGGAGTATGAGGCTCAATGTGGAAGTTTGCAATAGGTTCAGACCTGATTGTGGCCTTGGCTCCATACCTTGTCCTAAACAACATGTGTGACCAATCAATAGATAAGTAGCCTCCAATTTTAGCTGTGAAATCCCTTGACAAACATATGGCAAAGAGTGGTGGAAAATCTATCACTGACACATCTTGCAAAACAGTGACATTGGGGCATGCATGCAAAGTGAGGCTCAAATATTTAATTACCCCAACTGTGGCTATTACTGTCCCATCTAATTGCACTACCCCCTTGGATATGACTTCATATTGGAGGCCCAGCTGATCAGCTATTTTCTTGGGCATCACAGAACTACTTGCCCCAGAATCAATCATGCAATTATGTACTAGTTTATCCCCAATGATCAATGAAACATAGAATGGAGGGGGCTTCAAAACTTTACCTTGCTGTCCTCCAAACTTCCCCTCAGGCTGAGTGGCATTTGTGAGTACCTTCTCTTGCATATGAGCTTGCTGACTTGAGGTTGACCAATTCTTCATGGCAGCTTGTAGTAGATCTCTTTGGCCTGGGATGGATAGTGACTCCCACATAGATATGTTCACATTTGTCTTCTTCATTTGTTCAATGATGCTAAATGGGGTTGAAACATCCCTTTGCTCTGCCCTTTAATCTGCACATTCTTCTCTTGTACATGGGCTGCAACAACTGGCATTTGAGCTGGTCTAGGAGGTGGCTTGGGCTGTCCTTACACATTTGGAACTGCATTTTGCTTGCCAACACCCTGTGGAGTGATGGAAGGTTGTGAATCACTTGGATCTAATGACTTCCCTTCACCAATATTCCTCTTCTTTGACCATGTGTTAGCTGCTACACTCTGAGAAGTTGTTTGATTCATACCACAAAAATCTTCAGCCTGATCCAGTTCACAAGTGTAGTCTCATTTGGAGTTGTATCTTGTTGAGATGTCCCTTGTTGTTGGTTTGTTTCTTGACTCGCCTCACTCCCTACACCAGTTGTTGTCACCATCAAAGCTTGGTTCAAAGCACCATTGAAGCACATAGATTGGTTGTGAGGTTCACTACATGGGAAACACCAGTCATACTCTTGAGCTACATTATTTTACACTGGCACTAAGGCTTTAGAGGTAGATGCAACATTGGGGTTATAGGGCTGAAATGGTCTATTGGCAGGAGGCCTTACTTGATTCTGATTTGTAGTTGGGTTGGGTGGCCTATTATGATATGGCTACCTATTAGGTTGAGTTTGAGGCTGATAAGAAGGCCTAAAACTTTGAGCTTGCTACCTCTTGAGCGTAACCAGCTCATTGCCTAAACTTTGTAATTGTTTCATAACTTCTTGAAGCTCATTTGAGGCACTAGAGGATGAAGTAGAAGTTTCATTTGAGCTCTGATTTCTAGGAGTGGGAATAGGAGCTAAAGTAGGTGCTTGACTAGTACTTGGGCTTTCCAAGTCTGGATATAAGGGCATAGGAGGCCTAGGTGCAAGTTTACCAGCTTGGATCAAACAATTCTCAGCCCTAATGGTGATGCTATAAGCTGTAGGTACAGTTGCACCTCCCATGGATTGGATTAACATAGAAATGTCAGAATTTAAAGCCTTGAGAAAGTATAAGAAAGCACCTTGAGCTATTGGCCTCACTGTCAATGGGATCCTATCCCATGTTCTTTGAAATCTGAAATTGAAGTCTGTTAGCTGCTCATTGGGAGCTCTCTTGATAGTTTTCAGTTGCTCCAATAGAGACAAGTTGTCCCCCTTTTCTCCAAACTGGTTGTGGAGAGCTATGCACAACTGGTTCCAATTTTGGATAGAGCCTGCCTCAAGGCTTCTGAACCATTGCAAGGCTTTCCCTTTGAATGAAGATGCCAGCAATTTGACAACAATTTGCATCTCAACAATCTCATGGATTGCACAAACATTAGCAATGTCTTTGACATGATCACCAGGAGTGGTCTGATTTTCCCCAGTAAAGTATGGGATATTCTTCAATGCTGCAATTGGAACTGGGTTTTGTGCATTGAGAGAAAGTGGGCTACTGCCAGTAAAGTTGACATAAGGATTGGGCTGTGCCATGATGATTGGCCTGAGAACCCTTGTTGATTGGGTGAAAGGTCTACCAGGTGGAGGAGTTGATAGAGTTTCTGTTTGGTGGAGATGGAGACCTTTGAATCCTTCTTCCCCTTTCTCTTCTTCCTAGGGATAATTACAGATACTCAGAAAATCCCTCTTCTCTAGCCCTTGACCTTGTTTGGATTCTTCTCATGAATCTTCAAGCTTGGACTGTTGAAACCAGTTGATTCTATCCTTTTGGAGTCAGCCAGATGTGTAAATCAAGGCTCTTTTCAAGCAAGAAACTTATAACAAATGCACATCAACTTTTTTGTAATGAAGATGAAGACCTCTAAGGTCCCACCAGGCATGCCAAAACTGTTAGTGCAAATCTACAACACCCCCTAAATGACTTTTAGATATGTAGTTCAGAATTGGGTCATTTAGTGTGATTGCACAACATTGAATTTTATCCAAGGTGTGGGACCTTGCAGGTGAGAAAATTCTCTAGAGAAATCTGGTTCTTACTCCTTTGTCTAGGTGTATGCATGAATTTTGTAGAGGTTTAATACTAGATCCTACTCTAAATTCCAAGGAGACAGAGATAAAGGATGCAAAAAAGAAACAAAACTAAGTAAAAATGGTGATACACCAAAGGAGTGATGAAATTTTGTCTTGAAAATAAACAAAAATCATAGAGATGTAACACCAAGCATGCACAGATTTCCAGAATGTAATGAAAGACCAGAAAACAATAATATACGCATGAGAGGATTGGAAAAATCATTCACAAAACATGCATTACCATTCCCAAATTTGATACAATGCATTACACTGGCAGAAAGGAAAAAAACATGTCACAGGTTCCATGGAAGGTCTGAAAATCCTCAAATTCATGTGCCAAGAGGAAGAGGGGAGTCTGTAAGAACAAAACATCCAACCCTTTACAAATGAGCCAAATCTGGCTTTTAATGGCGAAGCAGAAGAAGGGAAAGCAAAAAAACGTGGGAAAAATGATTTATGAGTTCAACTACCAATCAAATCCCTTCAATTTTTCCTGCAAGGTGATGGGCTTCATGGAAAAACCCATACGCCAAAGTACATTCTCTGCAGATCCAAAAAATGACCCATACTTCATTAATTTTGGTGGTTGAATGTCAATTCTATATTTTTTTACGTGCCAGAGATGTTTTCTCATTTTTCTCCCACCAAACTCCACCAAAAACAAAATTTGAATAGTCCATCATGTAGAGGGTTTCAATATATTTCCAATGATATAAAGAACGTGAAAATCTGAGCTCTGGATCAAAAGATATGGCCCTATGAAGATTTAGGGAAAAAACTAGCAAAATTAGGGCAAAAATGGATTCGCGGGCCGAAATTTGAATTTTTTTCCCTTTTTTGACTTTGGGAAAATTTCCCAAAAATTCCCCTTTCACCCCACCACTCTGCTGCCACGTGTGTCACCTTCCCATTCACCTGTGGAGGTGCGGGCTTAAACCTTTCCTTTTCTCCTTTGATTTCATTTTGGGAAAATTCCCCAAACACCCCCGCACCCCGCTCCCTCTGCTGACTACGTGTCGGCCCCTGATTTGTCGATGGGATTGCGGGCATGCACTTCAATATTTTCCCTTACACATTTTCTACCAACTCCTTGGAAAATTTCTCCAACTTCCTCCACCATCCCGACCTCTGCCGCCGACTGGACACGTGGTGTCCTCTAGTTGGTCCGCGGGCTTGCGGGCCAATTTTTGATTTTTTGACTTTCACCCCAAAAGGGGCTAAGTGCCCAAATTTCTCCCTGCCTCCACCGACCCGTGCTTCCTTCTTCTCCGTGGCCCATGCACTTCAATATTTTCCCTTTGCACCCTCCGCCAACTCCTTGGAAATTTCTCCAACTTCACTCCGCTGGGCCCGACCTCCGCCGCCACGTGGCACCTTTTCATTGGCCGCGGGCCTGTCAAGGGAAAATTTCCCCAAAAAACTCCGTCAGGCCATAACTTGCAAAATACAAGGAGTTAGGAGGACTTCTTTACCTTTCTGGAAAGGGGAGAAGATCCTCTATCTGATGAAGCAATACCCAAAAAATTTTGAGTGCCTGAAAAGTGAAAAAAATTGACTGAGGCACAAGGAAGGAAGGAATGAAGGAAAGTTAGCCAAAATAAGCAGGGGGCTTATTTTGAAAAATATGCTAAATGTGCTTCCTCATATCTGTTCAGTGTGTAGATGAAGCAAGGAGGGAAAATTGGATCAAATATGGGTGGTTGGAGTAATAAGATATGTTCATTAATGGTAAAAAAGACATTTCCCTATTTATCACCTACCGAATCCTACTGAATTTGGAATTTGAATGGTCTAGAGTATAGCCCACATTAGTAGATCTCAAACGAGATGAAGCACATGTGTGTCAGAGACCTATAGAAAAATATACGACTATCAGAAGTTTATAATGTAGACTGAACACACAAGACGCACGGTACACAGTGATTGACTAAAACATTGTCCAATTATGCATCTGTTTTGTCATTTTATGCCATGTGTCATATACTGGTTGGTTGCAAGGATTTGGCATCCTATTGGCATGATTTGATTGGTTGTGTTTAACACACTCAATGTATGACATATACCACGTGGCATAGAAGGGAACATAAGAAGGTGCAAAGATGCACGTGGAAGAAAGAGGCGTAGAAGGAAAACATAGGGAAATGACACGTGAAGGTAATACATGTGGGAGGAATGGGAAAAAACACCTCCTAGAGGAACATATGGTAGAGGAAGAGGTACAATCATTACAAGATGATGTATTACAACAATCAACTTTTGGTGCTGTTTCTAGGGATCACTAAGGTGTTAGCAAAGAGTAAATACTAACTTGCATACTTCATGATAGCTTGGTAAGTTTCCATTTAGAAATTACTTTTCCATAGTATTTATTTTGAAATAAAATATCTTGTCATGAAATTAAGATTCTTTTATGTGTGTTGGAGTATGTGGAACAAAAGTAATTAGTTAATAACTTATAGTTAGGATATTGTTATCAAGTATGGTAGGATTTTATGTTTAGACTTAGAGATCATAGAGGTAGATGTTTTAGAATAAAATTGCAAACCCCCCTTAAAATCAACCTACGAAGTAACTTGATCAACAAGGAAGAATGAATGATGGAGTGGAAAATCCCAATGGTGTAAACAATGGAAACCCTCCACTAGGAAAGACATTCACCTATCCCATAGACCCTAATGACCAAGACCCATTGAAGAATATATCTACCTCAATTCAACACACCTTTAGGGGAATAGTCTTAGAAGATCCTGACCAATTTTTGTTTGATTTCAAAGTATTGTACTGGACCTATGACTATACCTCAGACACTCAAAAGTTAAATTTATTTCCCTCAACTCTTAGAGGTACAACCATGAGGTGGTTCATGGGCCTAAACCCCAACTCTATCCTACTTGGGAAGAGATGGAAAAAATATTCTTAGATAAATACCAAGATTACTGTAGGGTAAGGGACTGAAAAGAAGAACTATTAAGGATACAACAAAAGGAGGATGAGACTGTTGAGGACTATCTTGATCGATTCCTCTACCTTCATAGGAGGTGTGGTACAATTCTTGACATTACTCTTCTAAAATTTATATTCCTTAAAGGATTAGATGAAGACATACACAAGGCCTTTAATCTAATGGGAAAATGAGACATGAACTAGCTAGAATTCACGGATATCATTGACCTATGTAGAAACTATTCCCGAACTCACCCAAAATTTTGAAAATAGAAAGGAAAGATTGCCATTGGTGACACATCTAAATTAAGAAAAGAGATTGCAAAATTAAGAATGGATCTATTAGTTGAGCTTAACACAAATTTGGATAGGGATAGATATAGGAATACAAAGTCATTATTCATATACTATCCAAGACGTAGGAATAAACATGTGCTTAAGGATTGTCTCTTCAATAAAATAGACATATCCCTTGTATGTGATATGAAGCATGCCACTAATCAATGTGGAATGTTACCCTTGATAAATAATAACTTAAAACAAAATACACAAAGTAAAGCTGAGGTTAATTATGTAGCTCAGAGGAAATGAGGGATTTTTCATTCAAATCAACACCAATCTTATGCACCAAAAGCACAATGGGTTCTAAACCGGTGGAACACACCATGGCCATACCCCCAACCTTGGGATCAATAAGTTCCATAAGAATGGATTCCGTAGTGAAATGCACAACCAAATTATTATCCATAACCATGTAATCCAAACTCAAAAATTCAACCCAAAATTTCAACAATAATGGAATGCCCCCAAATATCTGGTCATTAGTATTATAATCTAAGAAGATCCTAGGGACAACAAGATTTTTTAAATTGGGCCTACAAAAACTACTCCATCTGAACAACCTACCCAACCAAAAATTCCATTTCAAACCATGAAAAATAAAAATAATGTAAGGTAGGGAAACCCAACATACACTATTGAATCTAACAAGATTCCTATGGTGAATTATGTGGATTGTAGAAACATAATTTTACGATCAAGGAAGATTATTTCAAAACCATCATCTCTAATTATAGAAGAAGTTCCCAAAGATAAAGAAAAATCAAAGAGACATAAGCCATATATTTTCTTGAAGAAAAATCTAAACCAACTATAGATATGCCATTTCCATCCAAACTTTTAGAAAAATACAATGTTGTAACCCAAGAGAGACCAACGTCAAATTTTATTCAAGAACTAAAAAAATGAGTATTGAAATCCCTCTATTATAATATCTTAGAGATATCCTAGAGTTAAATAAAATTATCAAAGAACTTTGTGTTAAAACTCCAGGTAGAAGAAAAATCAGCCCTAAATAAATCCACGTTGATGGAAAACAGACTAGCATATTAGAAGGGAAGATGACCCCTCAAAAATATGGTGACCCTGGGAGTCCAATTATTATAGATTGTATTGGATATATGAATATTCCAAATGTTATAATTGAATTAGGGGATGCAATCAATATGATGAATACTGATACCTTTTCCACATCGTCTCTTCCCGATCCACAATTAACTCCAATAATGTTACAAATGGCTGACCAATTTTTTGCCAAACCTAAAGGGGTCACAGAGGATGTGACCATCCAAATTTAATAATGGGACTATTCAATAAATTTTATCATTATAAAAAAAAGAACAATAAAATTAGATATCCCCTAATTATAGGATTCCCATGGTTAGCCAATGTTGTAACTCTGATTGATTGTAGAATAGGAAACATGATAATTACAAATGGACATGATTAAAAAAAAATCTTTATATTTAGCTGTAAAATATTTCATCACTGAAGATAAACTATGGTGGAAGGATGATTAAGAGGAATAAGACGATGTTTTTTCCTCAATAGGTGTGATTATAATCCAAGAACACTGAGAATAAATCCATAATTGGGATACTTTTGAACTGTAATCACAACCATTGGAGATAAATGAAGGTATGATAGATGAAAACATGCAACCAATAATACGTTCTTTCTCATGGAACATAGATCTAACTGAGTGTATATTCAAAAACATCACTGAAATTCACATATTTCTTCCCCATAAGTTCCCCTTAAATTAATTATTGAGAGAACACCCAGTGGTAAATTCTCTCTATCCAGACACAAAACAACTACCTATTTTTCTAGAAAAAACATTGGCAGTTAATAGCTAGTTGACTAGTCAACATGAAAATACCCTATTCAAGATTTTATGTTCTCATCCTCAATATTTCACTTGGTAATACAATGAAATGAAGGGTATGAGCTCCAAAGGTGGAAAAAGGATGGTGTAAGGTCAAACATGGTCAGAGAGGTGTTAATGAGTATGTAAGATTTATAATAGGTCTATTTATGAGAAAATTGTGTTGGTAAAAGCTATTTTAGGCCTATTCCTAGACGTAATTTAAGTAGAATGAGATGGTAGCATGTGTAATGAAGAAGAGAATTTATTGAAAAAATACTATGAAGACAAGGAAATTTGACATGGGTAATTCATGGTGTTTGGAGAGTTTCAAATGTAAGAAAGAATGCATGAGAATTTAGATAGATAAAGGAGGTTGTTATGATGCTGTGTTTTAAGTTTTAGGTCCATGTGATGAAGATTTTACAAGATATCAAGTTTTTTTTTCCAAAACTGAGTTTTCAAAGGCACGTTTTAGAGCTAAATTTTGGCTTTCAGACGCTCTTTGAGGAGTGTGTGATTTGCATGTGGATGAAATATCTCGATGGTAGTTGATTAGGTCATTAATGATTATTTTATAAATGGAAAAAATTTATTTGATCATCAGGTTTTTATGAACAATTGTTAAGAAGCCAAACAACTTTTTAATCCTCATAAAAACCTAGCTCTATAGCGAATTGGGATAAAATGGTTGTACAAGCATATAATGGATTGTTTTTGAAAATGTTATCATTGGATATTTTATAGGACTCTTCTAGATTTCCATTGATGTATTTTAGAGATTGTGAAAGTATGTGGGCCCTACCCAAAAAGGCATGTTTTTGGAAAGTTTTAGTTTGTGGAAAAGTTTTCCATTTAACCTATTAAATAATTTACCCTTTATGGAATCATGAGAGTTGTAAAAAATTTC
The DNA here is from genome assembly GCA_019776745.2 of Taxus chinensis. Classification (NCBI taxonomy): domain Eukaryota; kingdom Viridiplantae; phylum Streptophyta; class Pinopsida; order Cupressales; family Taxaceae; genus Taxus; species Taxus chinensis. The sequence goes on from CM034146.1 coordinate 977,596,076, forward strand.
CATGATGGAGAAAGAGTTGGAGAAGTGACTACATACTATACTTTAGATTATAAAACTTATGATGGTTTTATGTCATGGTTGTGCCTTTATAATACAAAGTGTGCCCTATTTTTGAGGATTGGTTTTAAGGTAGTTTTGGGGCAATTTTGAGCATTCTGAGAATAGATCCATTTTGGAGGTGCATTAAGTGGTTTCATGAATTGGTTTGAATTTTTTGATGACTATCACTACAATATATTTCCAATGATATATAAAACTTGAGATTTTTCTTAGAATTGAGGAAGCTATGACCTATTCTTGTAAGGTTAATTTTAAGGGTGCTTGGTTGAGCATGGTCTCATGAGGGTTTCATGGTGTGATGATTTTTCTGAATAGTTTTAATGAATTTTGGAGATTTTTGAGGGATTAGAAAACATGTATAAGTGTGTGGCATGCCTTGGTTAAGTTTTTTGTCTCTTTTTCACTCCATAGTTAGCGAGTTTCTCATTTTGGTGTTTTAGGACTTGTGTCCTAATGGAGGTCTAGAAGGGTCTAGGTGGTCTTGGAGACCTACATGGTGGAAAATAAACCTGTATATAAGGAGTTTAGAGAGCTCATTTGTGTGTGTGAGAGACATAGGTGTATAAACAATTTTGGAAGGAAGAGTAGGAAATGAGTGAAGAAATGAAGTATATGAGGCCTTAAAATTTTTGGAGAATGATACTATGATTCTAAATATGAAGATGGCGAGCTGAAGAAGGTCATTCATACATGACCTAATTGATAAGAAGACCTAGTTTATGTGCATGGATTTGAGTGAGCTAGAGAGAAGTGTGTGGAGTGTTGTAGGGGGTAAATAGAAGAGTTGATGAGAGGATGAGAAGCTGAGGAGATAAGATAAGAAGGGAAGAAAGGTGAGTTTACCTAATCAACAAATGAAGATATAAGTTTGAGCAAGGAAGAAGAAAGAGGATTTTGAGAGCATGTTGAGTGCATGGAGATGAACTAGTGATCACAATCAGTTGTTGGAGAAAAATATCATAAAGTGATCATCATATTTAGGTGGATGAGTTGGTTATTAATCATATTAGGGGGTTGTATCCTCCTTGTAGGGTTGGTTCCTTACTAAATCAAGGTTTGGTGCTCTTTGTCGGATTGGTTACCTACTAAACTAGGGGTTGGTGTTCCTTATGGGGCTAGTGCCTCACTAAAGAAATATTATGTGATGTGTAATATTCACATAAGTCCTTTGTTTTGTGTAATATAAGAAAAATTTTAGTGGGGTTTCTTCTCCTTGAGGGTTTCCCACTTCATATTTGGTGTTCATGTGTTCTCTCCTTTATGTCATGTACTTGTGAATGGTTGTTTCACACTTAATAAACACAAATTCAATATCTATGTTGAATGGTTGATTTGAATGATGTTATAAGATATGGTAAATGAAGCAATTTTTTTTTTTATGAATGATTCACCCCCTCTCAATCTATGTGCTTCAAAAAAAAGGAGGATAAACCCTGTATTAAGAGATATTGTAAAAACTGAGATTGAAAAACTTCTTTGGGTAGGATTTATATATCCAATTTTAGACATGCAATGGGTCTCCCCATTAGTTATAGTTCCTAATAATAATGGTAACTAGAGGGTATGTGTGGATTATAGGAAGTTGAATAAGGCAACACATCAAGATTATTTCCTTTTACCTTTTATTGACCAAGTTTTGGATAATTTATCTGGAGAAAGGATTTTTCATTCATGGATGGTTTCAATGGGTATAATAAAATCATGGTGGCACCCTAAGACCAAGATAATAATACCTTCACTGGCCCATAGAGGACATTTTATTACAGAGTCTTACCTTTTAACTTATGTAATGCTCATGCCACTTTGTAGAGAGCCATGCTAGCAATTTTTGCTGATCTCACTCATGATTTTGTGGATATTTATATGGATGATTTTATAATTTATGGAGCAACATTCCAATAGGAAATAGATAACTTGGAAAAAGTAATCTATAGGTGTAAGAAACATCAATTATATTTAAACCATGAGAAATATATTTTCATAATGGATCAAGGGATAGTCTTAGGCCACTATGTTTCAGCCGAGGGAATTAAGGTAGATCTGGATAAGGTCAATATCATTGTGCAACTTCCATCCCCCAAGAATCAAACTGAAGTAAAAATATTTCTAGGACATATAGGCTATTATAGAAGATTCATTTCAGATTTTAGTAAAATAACTTCTCTGTTTTTTCCCTTTTAACAGAGGATTCTGAATTTGAATGGATAGAAGCATGTCAAAAATATTTTGACATCATCAAGGATAAACTAAACAACACTCTAGTTTTAAGAGGTCCAAATTGGAAGGTGCCCTTTCATAGTCAAATTTATGCTTCCAATGAGGCAGTAGGAGCTGTGCTAGGAAAAGAAGAAGAAGGAGAGGTAATGTATGCCATCTATTACATTAGTAAAAACCTCTCCTCTACTTAAAAAAAATACAAAACCAAAAAATGATTTTCTTCCAGTTGTTTATGTAACTAACAAGTTTCACGATTACATTATAGGTTATGAAGTAATTGTTCATACTGATAATTACAACATTAAACATTTAATGAATAAATATTTGGTAGATGGTAGATTTGTCTTATGGATCTTGTTATTACATGAATTCAACATAAAGATTATTGATAAACTAGGAAAATCAAATGTGGTAGCTAATTTTCTCTTAAGGCTAACCATTTCAAGTATAGAGGAACAGGTCAATGATGATTTCCCAGATGAACATCTATTTGCAATTTCAATTGTCTCTCCTTGGTGTGAATATATGGCTAATTACTTAGCTACAAGAATGTTTTCATATTTCCTCACACATAAATATAGAAAACTGTTAATTAAACAAAGTGTTATGTATACATGGTTTAATGGAATTATTTTCAAATGTGGACCTATTCATGTATTATGTAGGTGTGTATCTAAAGATGAGATATTTGATATACTCAGAGCATGTCATGATGAACCATTAGGGGGATACTATTCAGTCAAAATAACGATCTAAATATTTCTAGGGGCTAGGTACCATTTTCCTTCTATGCACAAGGATGTCAAAAAGTATGTGCAAAAATGTGATAAATGCCAAGGGATGGGAAAACAAACACTTACAGTTGAGATGCCACTCTAGCCTCAAGTATTTCTGGAGACATTTGAGAAGTGGGGATTGGATTTCATTGCACCAATTGACCCACCTTCTCATGGAAAGAGTATATATTGGTCTGTATAGACTATGTTACAAAATGGGCTGAGGTACAAGCTCTCCAATATGTGAGGGATGAGAAGGTAGAATTTTTTTTGTATGAGCACATTTTCCAGCAACTTAGAGCACAAAGATCGATTATTTCAGATCAGGGACCTCCATTCATGTCGAGCGTAGTTAGTTATTTTTTGGAAACATATCAGTTAAGGAATAGGAAATCATATCCATACCATCCTCAATCCAATGGTTAAGTTGAAGTCACTATAGGGAATTACAGAACATTTTGACCAAAACAGTAGACCTCTCAAGGAATAATTGGGTTCATAAATTACCCAAGGCAATCTAGGCCTAAAAAACCAATTGGAAGACAACCATATGATTCATTCCATATGAGTTGGTCTATGGGAAGAAACATATCTTTCCCATATAATTTGAGATTTATACCTTAAGAATTGTCAGAAGCACATCAAACCATAATTATTTAGTTCAATGAATTAGATGAGACGAGGTTATAAGTGTTACACCAAAAAAATATAGTCCAAAATCAAAGACAACTGTGGCATGATAGTCATATCAAGCAAATAAATTTTCAAAAATGGGATTGAGATCAACTATTTGATTCAAAATACAAAGACTTTAAGGGGAAGTTACAAAAAATATGGATGGGTCCATACCAAGTTGATGAAGTATTCAACAACGAGACTGTGCAACTAATCCCCAATTGATGGTGAAAGAAGAGTGATGTTGGTTAATGGTCATAGGCTACAACTATACCAAAATTCAACATCAAAGGAATAATTCAAGAAGATGATATAAGATAATTCAACATTGAATTGCTTGGAAAATGTTACCTTTTCCAAGTCAAATCAAGGCTAAAATGATCTCTGAATAAAAATAATAAGTAGGGGATGGATGAAAATCAACAATGATGGCCATCTTCCTATGAAGGAGTGGTTGAAAACAAGAAATGATGACCATTCCTTCTAAAAAAGTTTTTTAAAAATAAATAAATGCAAGTGGATAAAAAATAACAATGACGGTCACTTAGGAATCATGCCATGAATAAGTGTATCAAGAAAATGTGTAGAGAAAAGAGAAAAAAGAATATAGTGCTGATAGAAGATGTGATAAGTGATTATTAATGAGGTATATGCCATTACTCTCCTTTAAATGTTAAAATTTTAAGTATAGGATGTTAATTATTGGTCTTATGTGAAATGATGACTCCCTTTTCCTATGTTCATGCACATGTCCCATATCCTAATAAATTTCTCGTACGATCCTAATTAAACATTCCCATGTTCCCATTTATTCTCCAAACTGCCTGTCATTCATCAAAATTAGTTAATTCTACCCAATTGCTATTTGTCTGTGTATAATACCATTTTCATTCCTTTATTTCCCCTATTGTCACTTTTTCATCATTTTCATGTCACTCCTACGCTATCACTATTTCCATTCCCACGCTATAGTATTTTCCAGTATTAAGCCACTACCATTTTTGTTTCATATGAAAAATGGGGATTTAGATTCACCACAAACTATCAAGCTTGGTCAAATCGCTATCAGAAACAAAATCAATGACAGTGTTTGAGAAAGTGCGATGGCTGGATTTATGCCTTCATATGAATAATTCAACCCGAAGATGACAGATAAATTGGCAAACAAACCTTTTGGAGATACTCAAGAGTAAAAGGTACAAAAATCTTATTTAGTTCCTCCATTATTAGTCACATTTCTAGTTTTCCAGAGGAAGAACAATTGGTACATTTTAGGACTCCTTACTCTGAAATCATTAACAGGTTTGTTGTGGGGAAGAAAGAAAATGTGGAGTTAGTTTTTGATAACAAAGGGAAGGCCAAGGGCATCAAAAGAAGCACTTTCCTTAAGCCATGGGTAGATGTGAAAAAATGGGTAGTAGAATATTTCACTTGTGAAGACCAATACAAGGTTATACTTGGCCCGTGATGAGGTTTATTGCAGCCCTCACCATTTAATCACAAAGAATGTCAAAACCATGCAGTGTCCAAGGCTATATACAAAAGGGCTAAAGGAAACAATGATCTTACAATTATTTTCTCTAGAATTGAAAATGCTTTTAAAGGAAATTCAATAACTGAAATTGAATCTAAGATAACAACTGAAATAAATAACTGAAAAAAAATCTAATCTATCAAAGCGTAAATAATAACTGAAAAAAAAATAAATGAAAACAAACAAACAAAAGTGAAGCTTCACAAACAAAGTAAAATAAAACACACAATGCATATTTAAACAAAATAAATAAAACAATAAAGATCTATTCTAAAAAATAAGAAATAATCATCCTCCTTAGGTAAGAGTGGGCCCTTACTCTTCCCTCATTTTTGGGTTAAAAAAATAAAAATGAAGGTGTTACCAAGAAACTTGAATTATGGATTTTATTAATAAAAAATGATGTTACAAAAATCATTCATCTCCTACCACTATTGCATTGAGTGCTTTGGAGAGATATTTATAACTCAACCCTACTATAAGATTATAGAACTACTTACCTATAATGTTGGGAAAGAATTGACTACATCTTCCACTTTAGAATGAAATAAGTGTGGAAGGAATTTATTTAAACACTACAACTCCATTTTTAACTACTTGCATTCAACTACTTCTTCCACTTGACTAGGAGATAAATCTGGAAGATATTTAATAAAACACTACAACTCTAGATTGAAATACTACTTCTTCCACTTGAAAATGAGACAAACGTTGAAGATAATTAATCAAATATTACAAATCTATATTGAACTATCTCTTCCATGTGCACTTAACTATTTATTTCCATTTGCCAAGTTTTCTCTTGCATGATTGAATCTTTCAACTGGACAACTGTCTAGCCATATTCCTATCATTGATTTTCTGATCATTATTGTGAATTCAATTTGAATAATATTTTTAAACCATTTCTGGGTTTGGTCCTCCTTGTTGTAATATTTCCAAATCATCTTGAAATTATCATTTTTGTTGAGAAATAAGGGAGATATCAAAGTTTCACTAAACCTATTTTTTAATCTTATTTACTTTCTTTCAACCTTATTCTGCTGAAACTTCAAATGAAGATATTTACTCATTTTTTTCTGCTATGTAAAAATGGAAAAAGGATTTTCCTCATTACAATAAGAGGAACAAAAACCTCTCTTAGATTCTCATTTGGAGATCTTCGACTTTGGTTAGAGCAAATTTGGTGTTGCTTGTGTGAGTCCTGCACTTGAGAACCTTCTGCTTCAAATGATGATATATTCCAAACCATTTTTTTTGTGTGAAAATGGAGAGAGTATTTTCCTCATGTAAATAAGAGGAACAAAAACCTCTCTCATATTCTCATTTGGATATCTACAATTTTAGTTAGAGGGTTCTTGTACTGGTTCTGCTAGTACTGTGCTTGAAAACCTTCTTCTTCAAATGATGATATCTTCAAAACTATTATTGATCTGTAAAAAAAAAGAGATTATTTTCCTCATAGAAATATGAGTGAATAAAAATATCTCTCATATTCTCATTTGGAGTTCTACAATTTTAGTTAGAGCGAGTCTTGTGTTGGTTCTGCTAGTACTACGCTTGAAAACTTTCTTCTTCAAATGTTGATATCTTCAAAACTATTATTTATGTGTAAAAAAAGAGAGGTTTTCATCATAGAAATAAGAGGAACAAAAACCTCTGTTAGAATCTCATTTGGATTTTTACAATTTTAGTTATAGTAAGTTACGTGCTAATTCAACGAGTCATGCACTAGTTTTGTGAGTCCTACGCTAGTTCTACGAGTCTTGCACTCGAGTTTTACGCTCGAGTCTTGAACTCTTTCTATTTTTATTCATGTTCTATTTTTGAGTCATGCACTCTTAGCTATGTGAGTATTGCACTCCTATCTTTATGAGTGTTGCAATCTTTGTGAGTCAGGTGCTCTTAGCTATACGAGTATTACACTTGTTATAATACATTCAAGAGATCAAATGACCTACTCATACACAATAATGAATTCTAACTTACAATAAATATTAGGAAATGAAAAAATTCAGATTGCAATGGAATTTTAAAAGATAGATAAAATATATTATACATTTAATCTTAAATAAGCTATCTAGTTCTTAAAACTACATCTAAATCCACTTTATAAGAGAAAGAATAATATTATTTGGTGCAATGGATGAGATTTAATTTGGTATCATCATCCAGGTATTGAGAATTCTCATCAACCTATGTCGTGGAAAATCCAAAGACCAAAAATGAATTAATCTCCCATAGTTCTTATTTAAATCTATTTTCTCTGCCACCGAAATTTTTTGTTAGGGTTCCCTATATCTAAAGTTCCAAGGGCTCATTCACCTTATTTGTAGGAATCAATTCATCAAGAGGTGTAATGGTTATAAATAAGTGGATTAAAATTCAAAAGAAAAATACCCTTGAACCTTCTATAGTTTGAGTAATAGGGCCTTCCATCCCAGCCAGGCCAAAGAAAAGGCTTAGGTCATCTGGAACAATCTAGACTATAGAGGAACACCAAAATGAAAATGCCCCCTCATAGGAGGAATAAGAGGAAAAAATCACAATGAGAACCTTAAAGAAAACACCTTTGGATTCCCCATATTCCTTTACATCCCCTTTAGATGTTGTTTCTGAAGAAGACATTGTGAACACAACAACCTTTGCTGAAGAGTCCCTCCTACTTGACAAAGGAAAAGCACCTATGCTTGAAGGTGAACCTGAGATCACCTATTGATATTTAAACCTTTATCCCCCCAAATTTTATCCATTTCCAAAGTGGAGTATGAGATACATCAAGCTAAAGAAATTCTTACCCAATTACAACTCACACTATAAGTAAAAGATCCAAGCATTTCTCAATTGGAGGCATATAAAGATAACCATAGGAATTCAGCTGTAGACACCAAATTTGGGTCACACTCCCCTTGGTATCCTTTAATTAATTAACATAACACATTTAACTAATAAAGACCCCTTTACCCCATATTAATATTCATCCTCATGTTATTAATTAATTTAATTAAGTTAATTTAATCCTCACACTTCAACCTCATCCTGACACCTCACCTTAGACCCATTCCAGGGGAATTTAACTCACAGTGACCAAGTCATTACTATCATAACTGAGTCATCACTCCTAGTGTTGAGTCAATACTTGAACTAACTAACTAAGACTTCTTCCTAAACCTAACTGGACTTTTTCTAAGATCTTCCTATCTTCTCTCAGGTGAACTCTACTTTCCTAAGTAGACCCAATAAGGAAAGCACACCAAATCTTGGAAGATCTGTCTAATTATGATAAATAGGACTATTTCACCCAAACCGGGCACCAGTTTTTCCTCGATCGACGCTGGTTACCTAAACTGCCATTGGTTCCTTTATATACAAATTTACAACCTTTTACCTGGGTTGGTCATTTCAAGTTTTGAGAGTGCTATTGCAATCAAGAAAAGATCTTAGAGACATTTCTTTATCCAAATCACATCTACATACCAATAGAGAGTAGCATAGGACAAGGATTCCCTTCCACATCATTGGATCATTCACGGGAACACATAGGTCATACTGCCATGACATTGAACCAACTACCACCTCCCTAATCAATCACCAACCTTCATTCATCCACGAGATATTCATAGAAGAAAGTAAGTAATGTGATCTTAATCATTTGTGCTTCCTTTATTGTAGATCTCTTTCCTTCCTTCAGTATTTTTCAGTATCTACCATTATCTAGATATCTTCATCTTCTCACCAATCCACCAACCCAACTAGTTTAAGCCCTTTCACCCTTTGTGACCTCTCCCTCAGTATTCTCGAGTCTTCTCAGTTATATTATGAGCCTAACCACACCCTCCTCACTCTATGTGAAATCACAGAGAAGCCCAAAAAACCATTTTTATTAAGTTATTTCCAATTTCCTTACCGACGTCAGTTTACCCTACTGTAGCCAGTTTAGTCCCCATACCGACATGAGCCATCAGACTGATACTGATCTCTATGTCATTTCATATTCTAAGACCAACAAGCTTCCCACTCACCCAAAACCAACCCAGACCTCAATCAATTAGCCCTAGACCCTTACCAAACCTTTGACATACCTTTCTGACCTGAATAAACCCCATTTCTAATTAAGTTTAGTTTTATTTTGATATCTAGAATAAAATCTAGTGTATTGTGTGTATGAGAAACCTAAATCATTACATTACAATAGGAATTATTTATTTCAGTTGTTTATTTAAATTAAATTTTTATTAAAGAGTGGATTGACAACCTCTCTAGGAAGCACCACACTTCCTGGATCTAGCATACGCTAGGTAGTCCACTGTCATATGCTATTTAATACTCTTTTGTGGTATTTCTTTGCATCTATAGGTAGTACTTCCTAGAAAAAAGGATTTCTCTATGATAAGCTTGGATAACGTCAACAATGCACACATTCTACCTTCCACCTTCACCTCATAGGTATTCCTCCTTGACCATTTACCTTATATCTATTTCATCCTAGAAAGCAAAAAACTTATTGGTGAAACATCAACATCTCTAACAAACATTGGATCATAAATATGGAATAATACAACAAATTCAATAGACTGTAGAGGAAAAAAAATATAGAATTAAATCAATCATTCTAGAACTGAAAAATTTTCTTCTGAACTTACAACTTTTGTGATGCCCATGAAAATAACCCACTCGAAACCCAAGAAACAACCTAGGGTTAGTCAGAAAAAATTATGGAATATTTTTTTTTATTAGAAGGGTCCACAACCAAGTTGCAAGACAATAGTTGACACTAGAAGGTTCTAGAACAAGTCTAAAATTACTAGAACATACTTTTCATTTATTAACAATTATCAGAGGTTACAAGGTCCAAATTTTAGGGTTAGAAGTTTCAGTTAGGTTCAGGGGGTAAATTAACACCATACCCACTCCCTAACAGGCTCAAATTTTCAACTTGATTTTTCTCACAATTAACACATTCAAAATTTTCTTAAATCATTTCCATTGGATAGGAAATTTTATCACCTTTCTAATGATATAAAGAAGTCCTCCTAACTCCTTGTAAAACTTCAGTTATGGTCCGGCGGAGCTTAGGGGTCAAATTTTCCCCCAAGGGGACATGTGTCGAGTGGGGAAGAAGAGAAATTTTTGGGTTAGCGGGTCATGGGGCAGTGTTGGAAAGTTTTCCTTACATGGGAGAAAATTCCCATTTTTTCCCATGTCTCCACTAAGCTACCAGGGACACGTGTCGGGCTCCGAGCCATCGCTGGGAGAACGAGGGAAGGGTGGGGTGGTGGAGGTTTATTGGAAATCTCGCCAAAGGGGAAGAAAAGGCTAAATGGCATCCACGCACCTGTGGGTCCGCCAGGGACACGTGGCACTCCATAATTCACTATTTGGAGAAGGGAGAGGGAGACAAGTGGAGTGGCAGGGAAATTTAGTGAATTTTTCCAAAGGGAGGGAACAGGGAGAAGTTTGATGTGTGGGTTCATGCCCTCCACTTTTACCCCCATGCTATTACATGGTAGCCTGTGATTGGTCATGGGCCGGTGGGGAAATTTTTTTTTTTTTTTTTTCCCAAAACTTAAAAATGCCCAAGGGCGAAAAATGAAGCCGCGCCTCCGCCATATCCCCATGACGACATGTGACAACCTCTGATTGGCTACGGGTCAGCGGAGAAAAGTTCAAAATTTTTCCCAAGAAAATTTTTCAATTTTTTTTTCTAAGGGTAATTTCGATGGGAAATTTTCAGACCGCGGGCCCACTAGGGAAAATTTTCCCACAAAGGTAGGAAAACTTCAGAGGGTCATAACTTGAGCTAGAAATCTCAGTTTTGGGAAAACGAGGACTTTCTGGAAAGATATCGATGCCCTCTTTGCACAGGGATCAAATTTTACATTTTGAGAATGTTTAAGGGGTCAATTTTACAAAAACTATCTGCAGGATTTTTAATAGCAAATTGGTAATTTCTAACTTATCAATTTGATTCAATTTGTTCTCCTCCTTTACTCAACATGCTAAAAATTCATGGAGGATTAATCTAGGGAGGATTTAAAGTGTTTTAGAAAGGTAAATTCATTTGTTTAAATTTCAATTCATGTTTTTTCTGACAATTGACAGAAAACATGACATTTGAAAGGGGAATGGGTTCAATTTTGTAATGTTTAAATTGTTTTCTTGAGTTTTCTTTGTCAATTTGAGTTCATTGATGTCTTAACATGCTAAATCATATAATTTTCAAGTTGATTATTATGTGCAGGTCCTGAACTATACAATTTGATTGAATTTATTTGCTAGTATTAATTTTATAATAAAGATCCATTTCTTTTAAATATGTATATCAATTTTATCATTCACGTGTGGCATTTCATTTCTAAACTAAACCATTACATTTAAATGACTTAAATCAAACTATTCTAACCCAAAATATAACTTTGATTTCAATTTTTTATATTTCCAAAGAGGCAATTTACTGTATTTTCCTTACATACGTTTCTTTCTTTCAATAAGAGATTTAATTAACTTTTAACCATACAATGAAACATTAAATTCAATCCAACAATGCATATGAGAAAATATCCTTCAACTCTTTATTGAATTCAATTATAAAACTTTACATCTTTCCATGTTTGAATGCAATAACACTCTCCAGGAAAAAGTATCTCTGTCCCAGCTAAGATGGTCTAAGAGATACTCTGTCCTAGAGAGTGTAGGACACCCACTCATTCTATCCATCTGTCTCAGGGTGATATGATGTGCTGAAGTTGATCCTCATCCAGAGGACATACTGCATGGTGGTCCAAAAATGTGAAGTGTACAAAGGATTGCGGTCACAAATGATCTTCTACGGAATCCCGTGCAACCTAACAATCTCATCCAAATATACCCGAGCCACTTCTCTAGCTATATAAGTGGTCTTCACTGGAGAAAAATGAGCCACTTTTGTCAATTTATCAACCGTGACCATTATGGCGTTGTGGTGATATCTCAACATCAATAGCCCAACAATGAAGTCCATAGAAATGGTGTCCCACTTCCATTCTGGTCTAGCATGAGGATAAAGAATGCTTGCTAGATGCTGATGCTTGGCCTTAAATCTCTGGCACTCTAAACATTGTGACACAAACTGGGCCACATCTCTACGAAGTCCTCTCCAATGATACAACTATTGCAAGGTGGTGTGCATCTTCTTTACCCTGGGATGGGCTGAATAGGGTTGCACTATGTGCCTCTACCAAGATGTCCTACCTCAAGCCTCCATCTATGGGAACATATATCTAGCCTCTATGCCTGAGAAGACCATTTTCCTCTAAGGAAAAACCATCAAAATTCCCCTCAAGGGGTCTCTGTGATTCAATCTCTGCTCGTACTGCAATGTAGAATATGTCAAGAGGAAGCTGCTGAAGAATCCTGCTCCGCAAATCTATGCTTACTGAAGTGGCCATAGCCACATGTCTCCATCTACTAAGAGCATCTACTACCACATTATCCTTCCCCTTCACATGCTCAATCTCCATATCATACTCACATAGCAACTCCATCCAATGCCACTGATGAGCGTTGAGATTGGGGCTATGTGAAGAGGTGACGAAGACTCAAATGATCTGTCCTGAGTGTGAATATCCTGCCAAGAAGAAAGTGCCTCCATCTAACCAAAGCATGCACAACTACTGTAAGCTCAAGATCATGAGTTGGATAATTAATCTCATGATCCTTGAGTTTACGAGACTCAAAAACCATTAATCTTCCCTCCTACATCAATACACCTCCAAGCCCTTCCAACGAACCATCCGTGTAAACAAAGAACTCGCCCTGTGGATTCAGCACTACAAGAATAGGTGTTATAGTGAGGCAATCCTTCAGTGTCCTGAAGGCATGCTCACATCTGTCTAACCAAAAAAACTTCTTCCCTTTCCTTTGAATGGAAGTAATAGGGTGTGTAATCTGAGAGAAGTCCTGAATAAATCTCCTGTAGTAACCCAATAATCCCATGAAGTTGTGCACCTTGGTCACTGTAGTGGGTGCTCGGCCAATCCATAATGGCCCTAATCTTGGAAGGATTGACTATGATTCCTTCTCCAGAAATGATATGTCTGAAATAATGTACCTATGTTTGAAAGAAAGCACACTTATCTAAATTCCCGTAAAGCTGCTACTCCCAAAGACATTGAAGAACCTGGCGAAGGTGCCCCTTGTGATCCTCACATGTACGTTAGTATATCAAAATTTCATCTAGGAAGATGAGCACGAAGTGATCTAAGAAGGCCCTGAATACCCCATTCATCAAACTCATGAATATTGTGGGGGAATTATTCAAACCAAAAGGCACCACTGTGAACTCATAGTGCCCACATCTCATGTGGAAGGCAGTCTTATGAATTTCCACATCTAAAATACTCAGCTGATGGTACCCTGACTTAAGATCAATCTTAGAGAAAACTGTGGCTCCCTTCATCTGATCAAACAAGTCATCAATACGTGGAAGAGGATAACAATTCTTGATCGTCACCTTATTTAGATGTCGGTAATCAATACACAACCGCAAGGATCCATTCTTCTTCTTCACAAAGATCACCAGTGTACACCCAAGGGGATACACTAGGATGGATAAGGTCTTTCTCCAAAATTCCCTCAAGCTACAACTTGAACTCACAGAGCTCTGGGGTGGTCATCCGATAAGGTGCTCGTGAGATAGGCTCTGCTCCAGGAACTAGATCTATATGAAAATCAATCTCACATGGGGGTGGTAACCCCGGTAGCTCCCCTAGAAAGACATCAGTAAACTCTCTCAAAATGGGATGATCATCTAGCGATGGTCCACTAGACCCATCCTCTGATCTGTCACTGACTGTAACAACATACATTTGATAACCCCATCGCACACACCGCTTAAGCTGCATAGCGGAGATGGTGTGAATAGAAATGGGTCTCCTGACCCCTGAAATCACTGACTAAACTCCCAAATCATCTACACAAGATATAGTCTTGTGATAACAATCCATCCTAGCCCTGTGTGCAGATAACCAATCCATACCCAAAATGACTCCATATGAGCACAAGGGAAGGATACAGAGATTTGAGGTAGTGGTGAAAGGTCTCAAATCCACTATGCACTCCTTAACCAAGGAGTCTACAGAGATCTTGGCTCCAGAAGCCATCTCGACATCCCAACTAAGATCCTGCCTAACTGCCACCAGCCTGTATTGCTCTACTAAAGATGGTGCAATGAAATAATCAGAAGAACCATAATCAAACAATACAGAGGTAGGAATACTACCAATGCTACTTGTGGTCTCAATGACTGTGCTCTGATGCTCTTCCTGGCGGTTCTCAACCACTACATAAATCATGTGGCTGCATCCCATGTCACCAACAGTAGGCTTGGAGATCTGTGTCTTACCCTTGTTATTAGGGTTCTGTGGGTAGTCTCTCCAAAAGTGTCCAGTAACTCCACAACCAAAACATCCTCTTGATCCTCCCCAATGAGTAGCACCTCTAGTAGGTTCCCTAGAAGTCTGTGGTGTGGATCCTGATGATCCGGCTGTGGTCTACTGAGGTCTCTGCTGCGAGCTCCCGTTGACTGAGCTCTAGGTCCACCCTATGTCCTGATGGGACCCCTAGGAGGAGGCCCCATACTCTGATCTCTCTATGCATCAGCTCTCTATGGAGGTCTATGAGGTGGGCGGGACTGCTACTGCTACTGTGGCCTAAAGGATGACTGTGTTGAACCCTATCTGCCACGAGGAAGGGGTACTAACCCCCTCGATCTATCATCCCACATCTATTGTATGCAGCTCCAAACTTGGTCTCTAGCCTGTTGGTTATTTCCTCAAGTCTCCTCTGTAATATAGGCCTTCTCGACAGCCTCAACTAATGTTTGTGGGGAGTGGATCCACACTGCACCTCCAATATATAAATTCAGGCCCTGGATGAACCTATGAATCGCACCTGCTCATCCTACATATACTCTACATACTGGAGTAGATCCAGAAATATACTCTCATATTATGCTACTGAAAGAGATGCCTATCGGAGGTCATGGAACTCATCGATCCTCTACTATATGAACCTCCATGACAAATAATTTCTCCTGAATCTCTCCTCAAATAGCTCCCAGGTCACTGTCTCTGAATCTACATGGAGCTTATGCTCCTCTGTCCTCCACCATACTCCTACTCCATCCCTTAGTAGATAGATCGCAACATGATCTTTCGTGTTGCTAGAACAAGGAAAAAGATTGAAGCAACCACTCAGGCTCACTAGTCAGGCCTCTACCTAAAATCCACCCTGAGTAGTGTGAGGGTTGAAGCTTCAGGATCTCCCTAATGTGATCTGCAGCTGTGGTCTGATGGCCTCTAGGTCTCTCTGCATGCTCATCCCTAAGCCTAGGGCTCCGAGACCTCTCTCTATGCTCTGGAACTCTGTCACCCTATCCCCTCAATGGTGACTCTACTATGGCTTACTCTGCATGGGAGTTCTCTCCTCTATGCTCCTCGCTGGGTCAAGGAGATACCTGGCCCTCAATGGAAGGGGCTCCTTCATGACTAGTTTCATGTCCTCCTCCTAATCCTCCACGTAGAGCGGCATTGACATCCTGAAGGGTCTGCAAGATCTGGGGTAGGATAGCTGCTACACCCTGATCCGGTGGTGGTGGTGGTGGTGGTAAGTCTGAGTCTCTGTGAATGTTTCTCTCACTCCGTCTATGCCTCCTACATAGACCAAAGTGAGAGTTAGTTCATTTTGCTAAGTTTTATTCAATTCTCCATGTTTACTAAAATATACAATTTCTAAACTAATTTGTTTTCTAGATTTAAAAGAAAATGTGCTAGGTTTAAGTTTCATGTCTCAAGTTTTCTAGTGTGCCCAATGATCCAAGATTTTGAACCACTGCTCTGATACCAAGTGTGATGCCCATTAAAACAACCCACTTGAGACCCAAGAAACAACCTAGGGTTAGTCAGGAAAATTATGGAATAATTTTTTTTGATTAGAAGTGTCCACAACCAGGTTGTAAGACAACAGTTGACACTAATAGGTTCTGAGAACAAGTCTAAAATTACAAGAACATAATTTTCATTTATTAACAATTATCAGAGGTCACAAGGTCCAAATTTTAGGGTTAGAAGTTTCAGTTAGGTTCAGGGGGTAAATTATCACCATACCCACTCTCTAACAGGCTTATAGTTTCAACTTGATTTTTCTCACACTTAATGCATTCAAAATTTACCTAAATCATTCCCATTAGATAGGAAATTTTCTCACCTTTCCAATGATATAAAGAAGTCCTCCTAACTCCTTGTAAAACTCCAGTTATGGTCCAGAGGACTCTTAGGGGTCAAATTTTCCCCCAAGGGGACACGTGTCGAGTGGGGAAGAAGAGCAATTTTTGGGTTGGCGGGTCGCGGGGTGGTGTTGGAAATTTTTCCCCTTACGCTGGAGAAAATTCCCATTTGCACCCACACCTCTGTTGTGTCCTCCAAGGACATGTGTCGGGCTCTAAGCCATCGCCAGGAGAATGAGGGAAGGGCAGGGCGAAAGGAGGTTTATTGGAAATTTGCCAAAGGGAAGAAAAGGCCAAATGGCATCCATGCACCCACGGGTCCTCCAGGGACACATGGCGCTCCATACCATTCACCGCAGGGAAGAAGGGAGAGGGAGATAGGCAATAGTGGGAGAGTTTGGGCAGGGAGAAGTTAGAAAATTTCACCAAAGGGAGGGAGCAGGGAAAAGTTTGAAAAACGTGGGTCGCGAGGGTTCCCTCCGCTTTCACCCCATGCTGCCACGTGGCAACCTGTGATAGGTTGCGGGTCGAGGGGGGAAAAAGGTATAAATTTTTCCCAAAACTTAAAAAGGCCCAAGGGCAAAAAAGAATGCTGCACCTCCACCGTTGCCCTGTGAGGACATGTGGCAACCTCTGATTGGCTGTGGGCCGGTGGAGAAAAGTTCAAAATTTTTCCCAAGAAAATTTTTCGAAAAAAAATTCTAAGGATAATTTCGACGGGAAATTTTCGGGCCGCGGGCCCACCAGGGAAAATTTTCCCAAATTTTCCCGCCAAGGCAGGAAAAGTTCAAAGGGCCATAACTTGAGCTAGAAAGCTCAGTTTTGGGAAAACGGGGACTTTCTGGAAATCTCTTGATGCCCTCTTTGCACAGGGAACATAAATTTTACATTTTGATAAAGTTTAAGGGGTCAATTTTACAAAATGATCTGTAGGATTTTAAATAGCAAACTGGTAATTTCCAACTTATAAATTTGGTTCAATTTGATCTCCTCCTTTACTCAACATGCCAAACAGACATGGAGGATTACTCTAGGAAGGATTTAAAGTGTTTTAGGAAGGTAATTTTGCTTTGAATTTCAATTCATGTTTTTCCGACAATTGACAGAAAACGACTGTGAAAGGGATTGGGTTCGATTTTGCAATGTTTAAATTGTTTTCTTAAGTTTTATTTGTTAATTTGAGTTCATTGATGTCTTAACATGCTAAATCATATCATTTTCAAGTTGATTATTATGTGCAGGTCTGAACTGTACAATTTGATTGAATTTATTTGCTAGTATTAATTTTTATAACAGAGATCCATTTCTTTTAAATATGTATATCAATTTTATCATTCAAGTGTGGCATTTCATTTCTAAACTAATCCATTACATTTAAATGACTTAAATCAAACTATTCTAAACCCAAAATGCAAACTCTGATTTCAATTTTGTATATTTCCAAAGAGACAATTTACTGTATTTTCCTTACATACGTTTCTTTCTTTCAATAAGAGATTTAATTAACTTTTAACCATACAATGAAACATTGAATTCAATCCAACAATGCATATGAGAAAATATCTTTCAACTCTTTATTGACTTCAATTATAAAACTTTACATCTTTCCATGTTTGAATGCAATAACACATTTCTATTTCTTTCCAATAAACAGAATAGAATATAATTATCTTTCACAATTCAAATATACAACTTTCATAACCAATTACAACATCATTTCTTCACAAATATAAATATTAAAATTTCCATCCACATCAAGTGGGAAAGGTTACAAATAAATTTTTTCCACAAGGGGCTGGAAAACTACATTTCTTCTTCTGCTCCAGAACAACAACATGCAAGTTTTCTTTCTCTTCCAAATTGATCACAACAAAAGTGGGGGAAAGGAAACACTCTCCACCCAACCAAGACATACAATGAAAGGAGAAGCCTTCCTTCATCATTGGAATACAATGAGGCACTGGCTTCCACAACACAACATTCTTTCAACATGCATAATTCCAATAAAAGTTTACAACTACAATTTCAAAAATTAAGCTTGATCTCAAAGGAGCAAGGTCTATGGGAGAAGCCTTATGCCTCCCAATGGGAATCAAGCCCACAGAACAAACCACCAAAATAATTTTCCTTATGCCCCCCATAAAGTAAGAAATGCAAGCTATTTCTTTTCCATGGTGGATCCCAAACCCAAACTCCCTCCACAAAATTCTGATGCCAATGGCATTCCCTTATGCCCCCCCACATGGATTCCCCATAGCCTTCTCCTACACCATCCCTATGGTAGTCTACCCAACCAGCCAACAATTAAATTCAACATGCACCATTCACACAACACAACAAGAAAAATAACAGCATAAAAGATGGATAAAACTCCTACCTCTCCATGGTAGCTTTTGTTTCCAAACATCAAGCTTCAAATGCCCAAAATAACAGTTCCAAAATAGTAATCTCCAAGCATGCAAAGTTTCTCCAAACTCCTTCCAAAATCAAGAGCTCAAAACACAAGAAAAATGCACCCCCAGTGAATTTTGCAAAATGTTTCAACAACCCAAAACAAGCAAAGAGTTTGAATTATATAAAAGAGGGAAGAGAAGAGGATGATGTGGATCCATGTAGGATGCCACATCACACATCCTCAAATTCAAACACAAAAGACAAAATTTCATTCTCCCAAGCACAATAAAGAGGTGGGTGAAAATATGACAATTTACTTGCACACTCCAAAAAGCCCACACCCCAAAGTATCGCAAATTAATAAAATGTAAGAAGAGTGCAATCAAAACTTGCAACATGATTAATAAAATACATTATAAAAGTCTAAAATCACCTCTCCAACCATAAGTATGGTTGGTAAATTAAATTGAGAGGTATGGGACAAGTTTTACTTGTCCCACAAGCCTCCAAAAATAGCCCCCAAGGAAAAATTTGAATTTCCATGGAGGTGGAGTGTTTCATACTCCAAAATCTAACTTACACAACTCTTACACAACTTACATATCCCTTACATATTTAATACAAGGAACCAACAACTCCCATTATTACTTTCCCATATCCCAATTTAATTTATTTAAATTTTAACCATATGATTTCCCACATTAATCTACCACATTTTAATTAATTAAAGAAAGGGGCACATCACTAATAAAATACATACAACAATAATAAAAATTAACCACATTAATAAAATACACAATACCCATGGTCACATGTAAAGGTAATCCCCCCCATGGGAATCCCTAACAAAACAACACACAATACAATAAAACAAGTTGCCATGGTGACCTTGTCAAATTCACCTAGAATTCCATTGTGGTTGGTCTTTGATCCCCCGATGTTTTGTTGTGATATTTTTAACCTGCAAAACACAAATACCTCCTTCAACCTCGTGGCCATATCAGAACATCCAATATGATATAAATAAAATCACAAAATCATCTAAGTATGTGAATCACAACAACATCAAGGCAATTTAACATTATCACATACAATTTATATCAACAACTATGTCATCATCATATAATATCTATTTTCTAGATTTACTCATAATATCCAAAATCACATGTCTGAACAACATCCATAAAACATCCATGTCTAATAGTATATCATCATCCACATATGAGTGTCTCTAATAATCATCATGTATCATATCCAAATCAAGATCAACAATAATCTATGATCAAATGTCTAACATCATACTAAATCAAAGCATAATAATGTCCATATGTAATCAACAGTATCAAAATGAGCATCAAAATGTGTCAAAGGGAAGTGGGCACTACACTTTTACAAAAAGAGAAGGAGAAAATAGAGCCTATGATAACCACTAACCAAATGATTCAAACAGATTTTTTATTTCCACAAATTATTATACTAAGAGGGATGGTTAAATGGATGCAACAATGCTATGATCTTAGGAAAGTAGAAGATGAGAAAAATATATTAAGAGAAGAAAAAAAATACTCTAGGATAATATGATTGTTCTCTATCACTTGTATGAACAATCCCTTGCTTGTAGAGCACCCTCCAATTTTTATGCTTTATTCTTGAAGGAATAGTTTTTCAAATGGCAAGCCTCTAGAATCTGCTCCACTCAATCCCCATAATTTGAGAATGACAAACAATTCATGGGAGTATATGCAACATCTGATACCATTGGGAACAATTTGTTATGTGAATTTTATGTTCACAAATTTCTTCTCCCTGAACAGGTAGAAATAACAATTAATTTGTATGTAGGGGAGGTGTAGTTAAGATATTTTATTTCCACTCTGAGGAATCAATCCATATGGAAAGATTAAAGGGGAGATTACCCCAAATAAGAAACCAATGCACACCTCCTAATGAGGCATGATATTCCAGCACCAGAAAGGTTCTTAAGGAAATATACTACCTAGATTTATTGCCTACAACTGGTGGAAAAATATAGAGAAAGAATTTCCAGTCATGTGTATGATTTCATGGGGTATGTAATTCCAAATTTTATTATATTCTTATTTTCTTTCCAACAATGATATGTATTACTTCAAGAAGTATGTAAAAAAAAAAGGCTATATCTTCAACTAACCTCCGGTGGTCAGTAAAGAGAGCAAAAGAAAGATGTAGAATCATGCTATAAATGCAAAAGAACTGGGTAGGTATGATATTTTGACCACCAATGATATTAGAATTAGTGCCCAGATGGAATAACATAGAGAACTAACCCAATGAGAGCTACGAAAGATGGAGGGAAACAATAATCAAATTTTCTGGGTTCAATAATCCAAAAGGGGAAACATGGCTCACTTTCACTAATGAATACAATTGCACAAGAATAGTAGAATCCTTGAATAGAAACCCTGTAGCAAGAGGACTTGTGAATCCATAAGTGTGGGGGATTTATGAGCCTTGTTACTTCCTATGTAGACCCCATTTTTATTTCATCATTTTGTAATTAATACTTTAATATATTTAAAATGAAGTTTTGTGCATAAACCTTGTTCATTTTCATATTATCTATGCTTCTTTGAATGAGTTGAAATAAATCTATATATGAGCTAAAAAATGTGATTGAAGGGCCTATGCCTATTGCAAGACTCATACATAGCCCAACATAGGACTCACCTAAGAATTGACACAAGAACCTCTTCAATCCTAGTGTTGAGCTCACGCTATAAAGCGTAAGACTCGATTTGGAGTGTAGGACTCACAAAATGAAGCACATGACTCGTATGAAGGAATTAAAAAAAGGAGCTGAAATGATCTAGCTAACACATAAGATATATGATGAAATGAGAATTGAATGCATATTATTATCTAATCATCATGCGACTTGCACTGATTATGAGAGTCCAACTTAGCATCAAGTTCAGTTGGAAATGTGGAACAAATGGAAAACATAAAATGGAAGTCACCATTATTCAAGGGATTTGAATGCATGATATTTGAAATCCTCTAAAAATGCTAAATCACCTCAGCTGAGCATTGATCAAGGACTCACTCACAGTGAACAAGACAAATCTAATCCAAGTGTGACATGTACTTGTTCTTTCAAACTTGTAACTCCTTAACAAGTTGTTTTTCTCATAGAAATATGTTACTTAATTATTAGTTAGCTCTTGTAAATAATCATTCCTATTTTAGAAAGAAAATAACATAACTTATTATAAAAAGTGTTTGTAGTATAATTAGTGTGGTTGGTTTATGATGAAAGGAAGTATTGCATTAAATTTAATAAAGTGTATGATTCTGAGTTAAATCTTGTTGGTGTATTTTTCAATCTTGAAATCATATCGAAGGGAAGGATCAAGGGCCACTCCTCCCCAATGTAAAAGGAATCATTTCTTTCTTGTTTAATTCTATTTTTATCAAACATTTGATTAGTTACAAGAATTCCATCACTTTCAACATTCTAATTCATAGAATTAGTAATCTATGTTTTATTATAGCAGCCATTTCTTAGATAGAAAAATTTGGAAATAGTATTTGGTTAAATGTAGTAGTTAATACATGCTTAGAACAATCTCAATTTCCCTCTTTGTCACAAATAGCCTAAGACACCACCCTAGACTAAAAATTGTGAAATAATTAAAGTACGAGTATTATCAACACTCGTCATATACCATTTGGATATTTCTTGATCTATACATTCTACTTGTAGTATGGACATGACATTCAATAATGCCTTTGTGGACTCATCTCTCCTAGATAGTGCCTAAACTACCACATTTTATTTTTCTTTTTTTGTAAATGATCTCTGTTATCTCATTTTTCAGTTTACACCAAAAAAAAATCAGATAACCCTAAGAAATTTTTGAGTTGGTTTTCTAAAAATTACCTTTCAGAGAGATAATCGGGTTTTTGGGTTTCACAAGCAAGACAACATGTGTCTTGGATGCTTCATGTCGTGCGTTCCCCCGAAACCCGAAACCCGCATCAAGTAAGGCGAGTCGGGTTTGTGGATCTTCTAAGCATCGGAACATTCCTTCATCAAAACATGCTTCATG
Source organism: Taxus chinensis (assembly GCA_019776745.2). Taxonomy (NCBI): domain Eukaryota; kingdom Viridiplantae; phylum Streptophyta; class Pinopsida; order Cupressales; family Taxaceae; genus Taxus; species Taxus chinensis. The sequence continues at coordinate 977,619,083 of CM034146.1, forward strand.
TCGCATGTCTTCCGATCCCCAAACCCCAGTTTACTCCTTTGTTTCAGGTTTCCAAGGCTATCAAACATCATGCTTCATGTCGATTGTTTCCCGCAACCCGAAACCTGAATTACTCTAAAAACCTTTGTGTCGGGTTTCTGGATATCCCAAGCATGCTGACATGGCATTAATGTCGAGTTGTCAGGTAGTTGGCACGTGTCAACTGAAGTGTATTAAATGTGAATTTTATTATATATATTCGGATTTACACGTCATTTTTACCAGACGTACTTTTTACCTCGTGGATTTTCGTGCATGCATCTTCGACCCTGAAACCCGAAACTCGCCTCTGTGCCCAATTGCATTGCTCATTTTTTATCATTCCTTGTCCTGGTTGAAGGTATTTTTCTTCATTCTTTGTTTGTGGTTTTTGTGGATTAATTGTGTAAGGAATTATTCCAAGTTTCTTATCAGGGTTGTTGTGGGGTTTTTATCTTTTCCATTTTGGGGGTTGTTTTCAAATCAGGTTTATGTTTTAGGGTTTTCCCCCTTTTGGAATTAGCACTTTGTTTTATCCCTCATAATGATGTTATAATTAAAATTATGTTTGGGATATAAATGATGAAGGAAAAACTTGCATGTTTTAACTCAACAAATACCCTATTCCCTCTTCTCGGGTTTCGCAGGGTGCTTTGCAGTGTTCAAAACCCACAGTATATCAGAAAATTTAAAGTGTCGGGTTTTCCAAAGTATCCGGCATCCTCTCAGTGTGTCAGGTTTTACAAAGTCTCCGGCATCCTCCTAGCGTGTCGGGTTATTTCAAGCCTTCGGTATCCTCTCAGTGTGTCAGGTTTTTCCACCTTTCCGGCATCTCCAGTGGGTCGGGGTTTTCGCAGTGTTCAACATCTCCTGATCTCCGATACTCTCCTCCTTAGAAATCCCTCACGTCAGATCCTAGTCCATCACAAGAAAAGACTAAAAATTCAGGGAGGATGAAATACAAATTTAAGAAACCAGAATCCCCGTCATATATCGACTGTAATTATGATATCAGGGATACTGAAGCTGGGCAACATAGATATGGACGACTTTTGGAATAGGGTGAAGAGTTCTTCTCAAACCCCATGGATGGTGGCTTTAGCTAACAGTGGCTTGCCCCTTGCAGCAGGCTTCCCCATGTCTGCCCAATGTCCAGAGTTTGTTTTGGCGTGTGCATCCAGCTACGACTCAGCTTCTCGTTCCGTAAGGAATCAGGCTGGAGAAGTAGTTATCAAACTAGATGGGGCTTATTTTGATGATCTCCTGAAACTACCGAATTTTGAAGAGTATGGGGCCCTAGACATCAAGTCGGCTCAGAAGGCCTGGGACAGTAACTAGGAAAATTGCATTAGGGATGTCAATAAGAAGTTCTTGGTCAAGGCAAAACCAGTAATATCTAGATTTCCAAGAACTATCCCTAGATCGGATTTCATACAAGAAATCAACGATATTATCACCCTACTGAGCCGGGTTTTTGGCTTGCCGGAATCAAATTTATTTCATGGATGGATGTACCAATTTATGGTCACCATCAAGAAGAACAAGCAAGGGATTGACTGGGGGACCCTTATCAGTGATGAAATTGATTCCCAGATGACGACGGTCCTGTCGACCGGAAAGTTTTATATGTTCTCATATGTGGCCTATGCAGCAGCTGGGATGAGGAGCTATCCCGGGCTGGAGACTAAAGGAAGCAGAACGACAAATCCAGTCTATAAGTATTATCCTCAAATAACGAAGAAGGGGTCCAAGGACCATTTTAGGAGGGTGAATGACGCCTTCTTTCTATGAGAACATCTGCCGGCTGAACTCAGGGCTAAGAAAGACAAGGGTATCAGACGAAGCTTGGACTGAGGTATCTAAATGGGGATGTATCTTCTTACAGTTCAAGAAGTTTACCTACCTTCGAACAGTCATGTACTCAGGAGAGCCTTTCCGTCTGCCTCGCTATCCAGGGGATAGATTGATACTAATATAATTGGTCAGAAAGCTATTGGATTTTCACAAATTCCAACAGAGCAAGCATAAGGCAGCAGTATCCTTCCCAATTTCTATTGGGAGATATACTTGCTCGATAGTGGCAAAGGCTAAAAATGTTGAATGTGAACTCCAGGAGAAATTAAAGAAGCATATGAAGTCTCGGGATGGTTTTGACATCCGAGGAGTACTTAGAACCTATGGAGCCCTACATCTGCACAGGCCCGGCATTGAGGATATCTGGGTGGATCTGCGTAACGAAGTTGCAGTTCGCAGAAAAGATAATAGTAGGTTAACTATTAATGAGATTTAGATGCTAGAGCTTTCTGATTTGCCAGATGGCACAACTGACAATGAAAGTGTGTTGGATATGTCCTATGAAGGGCTTAATGAAGATCGATACGTTTTCCCGCCTATTGATTGGTCGGCCAGCGAAAAAGCCTCTATCACAGATAGGTCGGCTCTCATTCTTGCTCGCACCAAAAAATGGCTCGCCTCTTGGGGCATGAATTTTAAAGATGACAAGTTTTCAAAGTTGGCTGCTTCGGAGGTGGGGCCCTCCCAAAAGAAAAAGGACAAAGAGATCTTCTAAGGGGTCTATAAAAATCAGGATTCCCAAGAAGAGGAAGAGAAAGACAAATCTCTTCAATTGTTTCTCCAGCTGAAACGGTGGTTGTGCCAGAATCACCAACACCACCAGAAATAGGGGAAATTAATTTAGAAGAAGGAGGAAGCCAGCCTCTTGTTTCACCATTTGTCCGATTGCTCAACTGGAGAGACCTTATCTCTTGCATTCAAGGCTTTGGAGTCTGAATCTGTGCCTCCCCCTCAACAACCACTCCTAGCCTCCTCATTCCCCATCCACTTCTTCAAGCATGGCCAATATTTTCTCCGGGCTCTCACCCCTCTCTGCTGGAACCCAAGTGATCACCAACACTCCCCCACAACCTGTGCCTCTATTCATTGAACCTACTACCACGTTGACTAACTGTTCCCCACTTCGCAATAGTAGAATCTGCTCCCCTTGAAAGTATGAATACCAGTTACTACAACAGTGGCAATTTCCTCTAATACTGCCACAATGGCTACTCGAGCAAACTCCGAAGAAGAGGAAAGTGATTGTACCCATACCAGCCTTTGATTTCAGCTCACTTAAGGCTTCTACTGCGAAATCAGCTAAGAAACCCAAAACAGTTTCAAGGGTTTTGGTAGATGCTTCAGGAGCATAAGTTTGCAGAGATTGCCACTCCCTGCGGCTGACAAAACTAGAGAGGATATAACAGCTTCTGATTATCAGATAACCAAGGTGGCTCTAGGAAAGTAACAGCAGAAGGAGCGCAACAAGATGCACGGGCTTCCATAGACGTGCTGTGCCAAAAGTTGAAAGAAACAAAAGGTCAGCAGAGATGAGCTTAAAGGAAAAGTGGAGCAGTTGACAGAGGTTTTGATTAAACTCTCAAAACCCCTGGAATCCATACCATCTTCTTCTGTATCTGTCGGATTTGATTTCTCATCGGTGCCTACGATTGAGAAGATTGCCAAAAAAGGAAGAGTGGTTGATGAATGGATCCAAAGGCTTGCTCCAACAAGGGAAGGAAGTAATTCAAGATGTCGTGAAAGTTCATCAGTCCTTAGCAGAAGATTCAGAAGTGAAGGAGAGAAGATGGATGAAGAATTCTCTGAAGAAATTGGACATCTTGATTTGACTTGTGAAGCCCTCCAAGTGAATTAAAGCAAATACCAGCACATCTCTTGGTAGAAGAAGGCGTTCATTCCACATACAGATAAACACTTCCAGCTAACCAAAGCCATCAAGTTCAGAGTAAAGATCCTCAACGAAGCCTGCGGTACAAGTTGAGAGAATCAAGAGATAGTTGATCGATGGGAAAAGTGATCTGGAAGAAGAATTGCTTAAAGATCTGTGTCCAAAAGTGTCAGTTGGGAACTCAAGTGCATCCTATCAGCCAGATGATCTCTTCAAACAAGTTCAAGAGATCTGTTCAGCATGAACCAACTAGATGGATTTCGTACCTTGAAGATCATTAGTCAGTTTGTGAGGATTGAACACACGTTGGAGGCCTTAAGAAAGCTCAGCAAAGGATTGAAGAAAGCTTCCCGGCACTGCCAGTGATGTTCATGAAACCTGCGAAATGTGGAATGATCATTCCATTGCGCCTGATGAGAACGAAATGCAAGGCATTATTCGGAAGTTCCAAGAGTTTCGTAACAAACAGTCTCAGCTGGAGGAAGAGAAAGATGAAGGATCAAAAGATGATGATTCGGATTAAGTTCCAACGTCCCATGTGACATTTCAATTTTGAGAATTGACATATCTTTTTCATTTCCATTTTGTCATTATTTTTGAATTCATACTTTGACTTGATCTCCTGCGTGAGAGTCATGCAAAGCTAGAACTCTAGTTAAAGAACACTACTTTTCTAGGATCTGTCCTGTTTTATCTCTAGCTTCTTTTGTTATAAATAAGGGATGCTTGTGCATTCTAAAGGGTCGAGAATTTTTGAAGCATACTGAGAGCTATTGGAAAGGAGAAAAACTTTGTGTTTTCTTTCAATCATTTTTAAGAATAGAAGTTGATATTGTTTTGCAGACTTTGTGTTGTGAAATATATCTTATCTTAAGACAGTGTTCTTATGTTCATGATCTTAAAGCTATTCTTTGCATAGAATCTCAGTGTTTCTAATCATTTCGGACACTATATCTATGATCTAAAACTCGTATGATTATTTCGTGCTCTGTGTTTACTCGAAAGAAAATACGTTTCTCTCATTTCCTTTCTACCGTGCTTCTTTCACTGTAACAGTTTCTAACCCTATTTCACTTACGAAAAGCAATGTCCTTCCCAATCGTGTGAATGTGGATTTCGGGATTTCTATCCCAACCCCCAATGGTTAGATTAGTGTGAATATTGTATATATTGTTTTACTATGTTTTAGATTAGAAATAAATAGGCAGCCTCACCTGTCTTTGAGGAGGGATTTAATCCCATGTACTGTGGTTGAACCTCATATTTTGGTTTGATAAAATATCCAACCAACAAGGTCAACTATAAACTCATCATTGTTTATTATCATCATCATATGCAGATTGTTATTAGCTTCTAATAAGTATTTCAAGTTCTCATGATCTGTCTTTACTTTGAAGTCTATGTGCTTCATGAGATAACTTCTCCACTAGTTTAGAATTTCTTCAAAGAGTACCATAGCTATGATTATCTTAAGTTGGTATTGAGAGATACATAGAATTTAAAAGTGGAGTGAATCATTGTTACAAATGCAATTCGTCTTCCCTTTTCCATAAGTATTATAGCATCATGAAAAAAAACCATTCAACATACAGCATGCACATTTCAATTACATGAATACAAAGAAGAGAAGTATAGGAATACCATTTGTACAATGTGAAAACCTAAAGAGGAAGAAACCCACTGATTCAAATTCTTGAATATATCTACTTAATTAAAAATAAAAATGAATATTACATATCACACAAGGATTTGATTGGTAGTTGTAAGGACTACCACTTAATTAAGGAGCACCCACACCTATTTAGTTTAACACCCATTATACAATGAATCCTACTGAGGTATTTAAGTATTTTAGGACTAAGTTGACCCACCTATATCATGGATAATGATGAATATAACCGACTTTTACCATCCCTTCTTAACGACATGATATGACCCACAAATTCTAGCTCTCATACACATCAAACCATCTCAAACACCTCTCTGGAGGGCTTAATCACTTAAATTTGATGTCCTTCAAGAGTTTACTAATTAGGTCATATGACATTGTAAATATTCCTCCCATGTCTTACTATAGATTAATATATCATAAAATAATTCAATGGCAAACTTCTGCAATCTCTTACCTTGGATCCCTTAGAATTCACTTCAAACTATCATAAAGTTTATGCTCGCACTTGTAAGGATCCATGATATCTAAAACTAGCACATAATGGCCCTAGTCATGTCCTAACTCATTGTTTTATGAATAGAGTACCCATCACATTATTATTCAACCATAGCTTGGACAAGACATATTAATTGTTTGTAATAATAAAAATAACGTAATACAACTACATAACTCTTTAATGAAATTACCTCAAGAGACCATATAGGTCACTAATGTATCTCAAACAACATACACAAGTAGTCAAGGATTCATGTAACAAGCTTAGATACTTAGGTCTTCACCATCACAACGAGATGAATCATGAACTCCAATTTGACTATGGTGAACAACTTTGTCATGGATTCATCAGCTCTCTTATAGAACTTAGGGAGATTATCTAACAACCTTATAAAATATAAAGAACTATCTACAACATCGAAACTTGGGTGGTTGATGACAGACTACTATTTGAATAACATGATCATGATATATTTTAGGTGGAAGCACCTTTTAAAATAATCCCAAGAGTAAACAATTCAGTGCTCATTAATAATCAAACTATAGATCTAATGGTATTGGGGACATTTTGATGGTTGAGATTCTAATGTGACTAATAGTGTCACAACCCATCTGTACCCTTCCTAAGCATTTTTTGCACATTTGATGAAAACTTACCATCCCTGTGGACCTTTTAAGCCTTCATCACATGCATATCAAAAATCCTTCCTTTAAGAATGAGAACCACATGAATAAATCCTAAATTTTGTCTTCACCTTCACCAAAGTAGTAATCATATGGACTCCAAACACAATGTGTGATCCTCCCATTGAAATGGTATACATGGGGCACCTATAACATGTAATATGGCTCATGGATAGCTTAATATTTATATTTTCCTCAAACTAAATAAACTTTACCACATCTGAGTAACCATGCTTCATCACTCAAAACTTCTAGGTCAACCAGATAAATGAAACATAATTTAAGCGTATGGCCAACTTAACCATTAATGAAGTCATGAGTACTTCATATCGTTTTAATTCACATTAGTCACACCTAATTCAAGTAAGCTTCTTCACAAACCTAATAAAATTGAGTGTTTTTTTGGTGATGATCCCTAAAATGGCACGATAAGAAATAATTGGTTGAGATTATTCAACATTGATCTTATGAACTTATTCCTTTGCATTAGTTACTTCCTCCTCATCTTGTTCCTTATTAGGACCCTTAATGTAGAATAATTTCTTCTCAGTACATTTATGTCCTTCTCTCCAACTGCTATAACAATTGTAACATAAGCCTTTTACTTGTTTCTATTCAATTGTTCAAGAGTAAATCATGTTATTTTGGGAAAAGATGGTGCTAGATTCATGTGTTCCTTGTGATTAGTGAAGATCCTTTGTTTTATCATATCTCTTTCCTCAACATGTCAAGTAATGATCATGGATTATGATAACAAACCTATATTAAGAAGGTGAATATCATGTTGGATGTTATCCTTGAGTCCACCCAAGAAGAGATCATTTACATGATCCTCTGAGATTTCATTCACTCATAAGGACATATTTTGGAAAAGTTGGATATAATTTTTGACTTAACTTGTCTGTCATAACTTAGTGATCTAGCTAAAATAGTTCTCTGTAAAACTATTAATATAGCTGTGTATGGATCATCATCAAGTGAACAAAAACTAAGTAAGTAAGGAGACCCTTATTTTTATTTTGTCTCACACGTCCATCTATACCAAATGAATTATCCATGGTTCTAGATAGAAGGATGCCTTTACTACATATTGTCCACTTAGAACTTGACATGTAGATCAAAATAAATTAGTCCATTTAGTTTATCCACGTGATTGGATCACTCCCATTTGAACTAGCACATTTCCACTTTTGGAATAATCCTACGCTATTGGTTAGAAGATCCAAAATGGTGTATATAGAGGATCTACCATGGTTGGTATAGTTTGAATCTGAAGTATGCATTGCTTAAGGAACCAATGTAACTTAAATGGAAATTATTTCCAAAATCCATGCATGGGCTCAAGTTATAGAAACCCCTTCCTTAGTGGATTCAAATTCCGTCTTCGTATCACCCTTCACTGATGTTTCAAAATCCATTTTCCAATTTTTTCATCCACTTCATCCTTCATTAAGTTCAAGTTATTATCTACAACTCGACATCCACATTGTTCATATTAGTTGTTCACCATGTCCTAAAGCTGGGTGAATGTCTCTGATGCTCCCAAAGCTGAAAAATATTAAAAATCCATATTTTCCTTATTAAGAGTCATTCCTAGAGTGGCTGGACCCTTCACGTGGCCTCTAGTTGATCTCCTCTGTCATGATGTACAGTTTGGGTCTAGGGATATCAAAGATTAGGGTAGAAATTTAGGGTTTGGAGATGCCATAAATTTATTGGCCAAATACAGAGATAAATTAAAGAATAATAATCCCTACGATTATTTTTCTAAAATATTTCTAAAAATATAAGAAACTTATATAAATTCTAAAAATTATAACACTAGGGAGCAGAATTTATAAAAAAACACTAAAACTAACCATAACATTGTGCAAAATACGTCAAAAAATATTGAAATTTGGAGAGAACCTTACTTAACTGATTTTGCAGACTTTAGTTGAAAAAATTACAAAAAAATCACCTCCTATTTTACAGATAAATCTAAATGTTCAAAATTAAGGTTTTGATCCAATTCTGGATCCATATCGAATCTCTGGTTCCACTTGTAATGAAATTATATATATATATATATATATATATATATATATATATATATATATATATATATATATATATATATATATATGAATATCAAGTAGACAATATGCCACCAAATACACACCAAAATATAGTAGAAATTAGATCACAATATGGAATGTATACTGACCCATCCACTTCTAGGGGCAACATTTAAACCGTACAATAAGACTCAAGTTCTCAATTTGGTGATCATATACTTACTCTCTAGTCTGTTATATATACCCTAATATGTTATGCAAAGTACTAAGGTCAACCTAATAATCATATGAAATACATAAATAGAATGTGATATGACATGATAAGATATTATGTTAGCCACATGTTAACTACCCATATCATGATATATGAACTAGGGTTAAAGACATAGAAAAATATTAGGAACGCAAGAAATAGTATAGATAATATGTGAAGCAAAAAGTCTTGCTAGAGACCTAAAAGGGTAAGAGCCACTAGAAATAACATGTGAGCTAAATTTACTAGCTAGAGATCTAGAATGGTGAGAACTGATAGAGATAATTTTTAAAGTAGAAGGCCTATTTGGATACCTAGGAGTAGGAATATGAACTATTGAAGTGTGACTAGGCTACTTTGGAAGAGGAACCTCAAAGGGAATGCCTCAAATTGTGATAAATTGTTGTTGGTGAATAAAATTCGACACATTAGTGTACGATAGATGGAACAACCCTAAGAGAAACATAACCAAGGAATACCTAAACACATGTCACATAAGCTAAGAGTAGAGGCCATTAGAAATGGGACTTTTGTAATAATATATCCAACAATAATAAGTAGAATAATATATCCAAGGTTGGGATTAAATAACATTTAATTTACTTCTTATAATGGACAATAGATTGAAGTAGTTTGAGAGTACATAAATTATGCTTGTTATGTGGATCAACAAAAAAAAATGTATATAAGTAAATCATTAATAGATGTACAAATATACAAATTATCTAAGATAAGAGTGTCATTCATATCAGAGTCATGAAAAGTAATAACCAATGTATAATGTGGCAGATTTATGATAGTGCCAATCATTACATCCAATGGGTGATCATAAGGAGGAGGCGGTACCACATGATGATCATTGTGCACTTTTGATGTAAATTTTTTAGTTTTATTGTTAGGAAGTGGACCATTGAATATTTAATATTGGTGTCATCATTAGTAGGCTTAGAATATTCAGTGGGATCATCCTATTCAATTTCATTTATATCAATAAGATCTTTTATAACATCACAAAGGTTGATACATCAATCGATGCAGTGACCAATACATCTATGATATTCAAAATAAACATTAATATAAAAACTCTTACTATGAGGCTTACTCACACAAACCTCAAGTGGTGGAGGGAGAGACATGAGATTACACTCAAGTAATTGTTCTAACATGAGATTTGGAGCACAAGTTAATCACGTGAAATTCCTTTGTGCATGTTGTAATTGTAACTTAGTGGGTAGTGTGACGATATTAACAATGTGTTTAGTATTAGAATTTCCTTTGAATGTATATTTAATTGGGATTTTTTCATTAGATGTAGTAGAAGTGCTAGCAACATACTTAATATTATTCATATGTATTAAATTGTCTTCACATTATTCTAGAGTATGACATAGATGATAAAATGAGTTAAAATTATTCAATATGATTGATTAATGGAAAAGAGAAAACAAGATTTGTGTAAAGAGAGCTTTAAGTTTTCTATCAGCCAAAATATTGTTCATTTTAGTAAGCATAGTCTTATAGCATAAAATTTAATCACTAATTTTCTCATTAGGTCCTTATCATATTTTAGATATTTGAGCATAAGAAATTTATCCCCCAAATTTGATAGAAAATTGTGCAAGAAATTTATTTTAAAAATAGATTGAAGATCGTAAAAATGTGTTGAGAGATCATAAATCTAGTATAGAGTAAATTCCTTGAGAGTTATATAGAAGATATTTGTAAGTAAGATAACATTAGATGCATAGTTAAATAAAGTAATGTTAGAATTTGAGGATTCTAATAAATATGGATTTAATCAACTTACATATTATATAATGTTACAATAAATATTTAAATAAACATTACATCATAACATAAATAAAGAAAGAAATACTTACAGGAAATAAATTACACATGTGACATAGTATTTATAGTGGAAAACCCAATAGGGTACAAACCACTTTGAAAATAACCTTTTACTTTAGAGAACTTATTTTACATCCAGTAAGATCACCTCATCTTTTGAAACCCTATTTACTAAGGGTAAAAGCAAATCACTTGATTTACACACCTTTGATATATTTTCTGAATATATCAAATGATGACCTAAAGTCCTTTTATATAAGGTGATTAGGTATGTCTCTCAGACAACTTTTTCAACCTAAAATGGTTGACACATATACCTAGGTAAGTGCATTTAATAAATATAAACATAAATGATTCACATTATTAAATACTTACATAATGTATATTACCTAGGTATGAATATTTAATAATAGAAAAGTATTTCATATTATTAAATATTTAACCTATATAATAGTGATGGACCCATATTGATTGAGGGTTTTCCAAACCACTTAATCATTATGTTCCAACACTCTCCCTTAATTTTAAGTGTGATAACATATGCCGATAGATTACCCACCCGTAGTACACTACAAGATTTACAATCCTTAAGCCATAAAGGTTTTAGGCTAGCATATCGGGTGAAGGAATTCTAACACCTTCATCATACTCAAGTTACCTTTTGGTACAAAAGGATTTGGAATCCCAAAGATCATCCCATGATCAGTGGCTAAGTATGATTTTTGAGTTTTACATATTCTCACAGGTTCTCATAAAAGGTTATTAAACCCAAGCATATAGGAGCCTTTTATAACCAAGGACCTCCTTAATAATATGCTTTTACTGGATGTTTACTAGTAAAATCAATAGCACTAAAGAATTTACTTAAGACCAAATTTAATATCTTTCTACACTTCTTTCTAAAAAAAATTCGAGGAGCTATACATGCCCGAAGGTCTTTTTACACTTGCCTGAAGGTCTTTTTTACAATTTCCTGAAGGTCTTTTACAAATTCACGAAGGTATTTTTACAAAAACCAAGTTCCATTGTGAGGTGAAATTTTCATGCACACTCCCCCTCAATGGAAACTCCGACAATCCAAGATTTTCACGAAAGTGACAAAACTTTACAGCACTAAGGGGATTTGTGAAGATATCAACAACCTACTCTTCAGTCAACATGAACTTGAGATCTATCTCACCACTTATCACCTTCTCACGGATGAAGTGTATATGTATCTCAACGTGATTCATCCTATGATGTTGTACTGGATTATGTGCAAGAGCTATGGTGCTTTGGTTGTTGCATAACAAAGGAACATTGTGTGGATCCTTCATCTTTATCTCATCGAACAACATTTTTATCCATAGAACCTCTTTTTAGATTTAGTATTAGAGCCTTCACCTTACACATGCTCGATGATTATAGTGAAAAATAAATTAACAAATATTTCAACAATAGAATAAGATCTAGTAGTAGGGACCATATTTTTATCATGTGTATCAACACAAAGATTTCTATTTTTACACAAAGTATGAGAATGATCCTAATTAGTGGGGTTGTATATCATATTAGGGTGAAAGAGAGTTCCCTTAAGCTTGATAAAAAATGATAAAAGAGAGGAAGATTAATCATGATGATATAAAATATAAATACAACCCCAAGAGTGAAGCAACTGAGCATGAACAATAGGACCCTAGGGAAAATAGGTTTTAGAAAACTATTTGATTTAAGATTTTGGTTCACCAAATGTTTACACCATTTTTTAATTTTATAAATGTTATGTAAATTCACAACAATACAAGAAAATTTAATGCTCGTTACATGGGGATATTATGATTAATTAACTTCTAACATTAATCATGCAATATCAAAACAACACATTAATACTTATAATTGGTGATAAAGATATGCTATAAGCTCAAAAGAGAGAGGAGAGATGCAATTAGATATACAGAGTGAAAAAAAATATCTAGGTACATATATTGGATAAAATGGGAGTATTGAACCTGAAGATGCTTTGTGATTGAGACTACAACTAGAAAATTCCTTGGTTCATAACCATATAACTATGGCAAGATCAATCATATGGATTTGGACTTATTGTAAGGTCTTGGACCTTATCATAATAGGGATATGTAATGTTTTGTTGCCTTATATTTATTAGAAATGTGTATTGCCATCAAAGACCAAGTGTCACACAATTACAAAACCCTATGAAACAATCTGAACCAAACTCAAACCCTAACCATACATAAGAGTTCCTACATGAAGGTTAGTGTTTTTGTTGAAATGTAATCCATGCACCACCTGTGTTGGAACTACTACTAGGATGCCTCAAACCACACATAGATCTACACACACACACACACACACACACACACACACACACACACACACACACACACACACACACACACACACACATATATATATATGGATGCAAATGGATTGACAATTTGAACCTCTTTGACATGATAGAGATGATATTGTTCCTGCTAAGACATTGGATTGGGATATCTGTATTATTAGAAATGAGGGAATTTTAAATGCTTGACTTGGTTGAGAGACTCATAACTATGATAGTGATTTACCTAAGGGATGTGCATCATATTTAGGAAGATTAAGGGATCCTTGATTATCTTTTGTGTTAGTATTTACAATGAGATATCATGAGAGTGTTAGGTGAGTAAATGAAATGATATTAACTTTCTTATATAGGGTTCCAAAGGTAAATAATTATGACAAGTTTGACCTAGGAGTATAATATGACCCAAAAATATAATCAGATTGAAAACAAAGCTGGAGGATTTTTTGGTCCAAGATCGTATTGGTTGGTTAGGATTGGAAATTACATACTAACCATATTATATGGTTTTGAACATGGAGATGGCTACTGTAATATGAAAGATTTATCCAGATAATAATAGGTTTACCAATTTTATGCATTTATTTTTAGAATGTGATGAGACATAAATGTGTATAAATAATAATGTTTGGGGAGAGACATTAATATGTACTGAGTGGGGATAAAATGTGAATATTTTTCTTAGTGAAGAAGCATTGTCACAACCAACAGTGTCAAAGGATAAACTATCAAATTTGAGTTTCTAAAATTGGAAAGGAAAATCTATTATTCTTATTGTATGAATTATACCAATGAAATCAATGCTCTAATCCATTCTAACATATCTATTCTCCATTCTCATAGCAATTATAAATATATTGAACTCTCTAGATAGAATTATGAAGAAATATCTGTGGCAGGAAACATCTAAAGAACATGAATTCAATTTACTAAAATGGAATAAAGTATGTCTCCAACATCAATTTAAGAGTGAAACAATGCCAAAATATTTACACCAATGCTAGGTTATCTAAACAAGTACTCTGAGAAAAATATCTATACTCCATGGTGGAAGAAGGATTTATTACAACAAAAAATATTCCCCATGGTTATCACATCTCTAATTTCATATTCTCATGTCGGGGAATCATCACTAAAAATATCACTTGGGAGATTGAAAAGGATGCAATGTAAAATTTTAGATGGAATCCTAGCTAGGTTATCTTATCACCAAAGAAAGCTAGGGCTTAAAGGATATATGAACCTTATCAATAAAAAAATGGGGACATAAATTTCAAATTATCTTCAACCCCCATCCTAGGATGATGACTTCCCATTAAAATTAAAGGAATTATGTTCTCTTGAACCACCTTTTAATTAAGTTGATATTATCAAGAAAATTCTCCAACACAGAATAATCTCAAGCTCATGCAATATATAAATAATTAGATGGAATGTGGCACCATTCAAAATTTACGATGTTAGCATGGGTTACAACTAGAATAGTTATTATCATCCTAGAGGTATGGACACATCAAAGGATTTGTTCTAAATGGAACCTTCTAAAATCAAGATCCTTCTCTTAGTTAGAAGTCTTAAATAAAACATTAACTTATAAAAATATGTTAGAGAGTTTTTTTTAGGAATGGGTAAATGTTATCTTTATAAATCACAAGACAAATCATTTGACCATATTATTCTCTACTATCCCTATGTCAAAAGAACTTGGTCCTAGATCCTAGAATAACTATATTACAACTCGACCTTCCCAAAATTATTAATTGAACTAATATCTCAATGACTTACCCGTTTTGACTCTTTCCTTACCCCTTTATGGTGAAAATTTCCAATTCTTATGATGTAGAATGTATGGTTAGAAAGAAAAAAAACAATATGTAGAGGTGAAGTAATCCAATGGGATAGGTTCAAATAAAGGTTGGAAGTTTTTTTCTTTGAATGAGTAAATGTAATCTTGAGATCTAACAATATAATTATAGAATATGGAAACCCTCTTATTCTATCCAATTGGTCATTAATAAAATGGAAAATTTCCATAAGAAAAGAGGAAATTAAGAAATCTAAAGATATGTGAAAATGGGACACACTAATAGAAAACTTTATTAAAATAAAATTTGATGGGGCTAGTAAATAAAACCTTAGAAAGGACGGCTTTGGAGTCATTCTAATAGATATAAGAGGATAATTTGTAATATTAGTTTCTAGTATCATTCCCTATGTAACTAACAAAAAAGCTAACTGCATTGTAGTTCTGGAAGGTTTGAAAATGACTAAACCAATATGATTTTACAAAATAATTGTGGATGAGGACTCTCCATAGGTTATTAAACAATTGGAAAAGGGAAAAAACACTAAATGGAGATAAAATCAAATCTTTAATCCATCTTACAAAATTTTAGCTTCATTCTCCAACTATCACATTAGACATTACCTAGATTAACCAATGCAATACAAATTTCTTAGCCAACATTCACATAAAATAAGATCTTCTAACAAGAATAGAAAGTGATGACCCAAAAGAATGGGTGGTACTTAATTTTTTTTACATCATGGACTAAAAGAAGAGTGTAACTACGGATCTACAAAATATCATAAAAGGAGACTTGTTGAAAATGATTTCCTTTAATCATTTTGTAACCTTCCTTTCAATATTAGCTTGGCAGTATATAAATAATAATTTTTGAAAGAGGTTACAACTAATTCCGATCTCAAGTATGAAATGAAAAATCAACCTTGGTGCATAAAACCTTTTGAGAAGTGGGACATTCACTTTGTTGGCCCAATTACACCGGTTGCGTGACATACATGCACACAAAATATCATCAAGTGCATAGAATATTTGACAAGGTGGGAAGAAGAAACTCCCAAAAAGGATTGCACTATAGCTACAATAGAAAGATTTTTTATGGGAGAACATTATTAGCAGATATGGCTATCCATTGAGCCTTAATAGTGACATAGAACTCATTTTTTGAATGAAACAATTAAGATATTATTAGAAGAGTTTATGGTAGCTCATCATAAGACTACCCCTATTACCCAAAAGCCAATGGTATTGCATAATCCTTCAACAATATCTTGGGACACACATTGAAAAAAAAATGTGATATAGGAAGAAAATATTGGGATGATAAACTGTAAACTGTATTGTGGGCGTATAAAAATACTTACAAAAGGTTGAATAAGGCCACACCCTTTCAATTGGTTTTTGGCACAGAAGTAGTTTTTCCTGTGGAATTCATGTTACCCTCACTCCATATTGTACACATATGAGGTTTTATAGATGATCAAAGCAGTAAAAGAGTTCATTGAAATATTAATACAATTGGATGAAATGCGTGCAATTACATGATGGAGCCAAAAGAAAGAAAAATTATCAAAAGGCCTAACATGACAACAAGAATATTAAGATTTTTTTTAGTTTATGGGATGGTTCTCCTACATGATTCTAAGTTTTTGTGCTACCTAGGAAAGCTCAAAGTGCACTGGTTTGGACCATTCAAAGTAACTAAGATTTTATAATTTGGTGCATTTAATTTACAGGCATTAGATGGCATTATGTTGCTTAGTTACTTTAATGGGATGTGGATGAGTATATTAGTAGCATGGACATGGCTATTACATGAGTGCAACATGAGATTTTAGTTACAAAGAATAAACATGGAGTGATAAAAGAAACATAACCTCCATATAAGATCATATCTTCTTCATTTTGGTGAACCAAGATTGGTGTTTCTTTGCAATGCTTGATATTATAGATATTATTTAAGTGAGATACTCAAGTGTGTCGTCGTTGAAGGAAAAGGGGTCCCTAAATTATTTCTTGACATAATCCTCAAATGGTTTCAACAATTAATCTACTAAAGTATCCTCATCAATGGTGGGTACTCCAAGATTTGGCATCCTGGTGTTAACATCATCCTACATCCTAGAGAACACTCCTCATTTGAATCTAACTCATCTAGATCATGGTTCAACATCTCATACAAAGAAACAAGAGTCCTAGCACACACCTATGAAAAATTCTCAAATGAAGAATCAAATTCCTTTCTGCCCACCAGCACCTGAGAATGAGATTTACCAATCTCCACCACCAGTGGGTACACTTGATCCCAATGTTCCTTTTCTTTCTCAATTTCATCCCTCATTATTTAGACCTTGGTGGCTATCATGAACATTTACATATACTATGAGATCATCTCTAGAAGCAACACTTTCCATTTTTCCACAATCTTGTTCACCCCATTTTTCTTTGGCTCATCCTTGCATGGTGAAAACCTGAGTATTTTGAATGGTCTCATATATCGAAGCTAGTGATGGGATTAACTTATTCAATTGAAAGAGATGAAGAGGAATTTGGGTCCATGAATTTTTTCACGTATGAGGTGAGTTTTCACACATGATCTTCCAACTAATAAATTTTATCTTTATACTCATGATTTCTCATGAGAAGGTGAGTGGAAGAATATTTAAACAAATGTGCATATCCCTCATGAGTTGTTGGGCTTAGGGAACATGGTGCTCATCTCGTAGTCAACCGGGGTCATTTATTTAATGGGATTTATTACCTTTGACTTGACTAATTCCACATAATGGTTTCCTGAAGTACCCCTGAAGAAGCGTGAAGTTTCTTTAGTGATATTTATCTTCCTTCCCTTGACCATTAAGGCCATAGATAATAAATCATGGACTATCACCTATTAAACTTTGGAGGCTTCCTTTATGATCATTTCTTGTACCCAAGGAAATTTCTCGTTTGTCTTAGGATCAGGAAATGACATGACTATTGTCTCTTTCTCAGAGTGAAAAGGAACATATTTTGGAGGAGGGGTCAGTGTGATAGTGAAAGGTGAGAAGCTTTGGGACTGGTGAGGAACTGAAAGATGAATTGGATCAATTCCCCCTAGCTCCGCTTCTAACACATGATCATTTGTTGTTACTACTTTCTTCTTTCAAACATTCTTCATAGTGAGCTAAGCTGGAAGATTTCTCCATGACCTTTAAAGAGTAATGGTGGGATACTTTCCTTTGAAGACTGGGGAAATTTCCTAATGTAATGAGGGCATACATCTTATTTCTAAACCACTTTCTTGATCTTTTAATGACGGTCTAGATCCAATCACTTATATATATATATATATATATATATATATATATATATATTTACAGATGCTCCATGTCACATGTGGAAGATGTGAGGCCTTTATTGCTTGATATTCTTGGTCATACATCTTTGTGCCATCATCCTGGATGCCTTCCTTGTACCAATCAAATATGAACCTTTTCATTTTCCCAATGGTGATTCTCATATGATCTCATTCTCTAACTTTGAAATCATCTATACAATTCACCCAATAGTATTCAATCTATGGAATACGAAGCAACTCAGGGAGGTGAAATGACTCTGGATATCAAAGTCCATTCTTAAGGTATATGAATATAGAATTAGAGGGGCAAAGGAAGCTTCCAGGTTGGAAACATCACTAAATTTTTTGCAAGAGAATATTATGAGGGATATGGGGAAAGAAATGTCCTTCTTATTCTGGTGCCTAAGCTTACTATGAACATGAACAATCTTCCTACAAAACTTGAACAACATGATCCTATCACTGATATACCATGATACATTTTGTGGAGAAAGATCGAAACCAGTTACTTGGATGTAGGATAAGGTTACAAACTATGTGAAGTAATACCCGTGCCATTTGATTAGAGAAACCAATTGAGAAGATAACCTTGAATGAGGGTTCCCCTTCCAATGATATGAGGACAAACATTGTGAACACATCATTCACTTTTGTTAAATACTAGTTTCTTTCCTTCAAGATCAGATGTGCATACTTTTCAAATTCAAGAGCCTTTTAGAAAATATTTAGGGTGAGTGTCAACCCTCTATATGTCCTCGATCTCGTAAGAGCATAGACCAAGTATGAAGTCATTAAAATATTCATGGAGATTGACACTTGGAGCAATTGATGATGTAAGTTATAACTGATTACTTTCCCTCAATGATGGTGAGCATTAAAAAGGCCATCCAATCATAAAAATATTTCCTCATTTCTTCTCCCATTACTCGAATTAGAATGATGATCGCAACTGAGAAGCCTTCGAGAAATTTAATTCGAGATAGGGACTTTAACATACAAGAAATATTTCTTCCCCACTTCAACCATGAACCCAGTGTGAGGCCCTAGAGGTAGGAATCTATCTTGGACCATTCACTTGATGCAAAATATTTTGCAATGATGACCATGTTTCTCCAAATTGGAATTTGCATATATTAAGAGATTAACTTGGGAGCGAGCACCACCAATACTGTGTTATCATCTATTCTTTTGGTTTGGGTATCTGGATCATAATTATGGGAGCATACCATTAAAAACTTATAGCTTTAAATAGATACCAGATAACCACCTTTACGTATAACCCACTTATGTAGATCTTATCTTCCACTAGTTCCTTAGGTCCACCTAGCATCCTGTCTTTGAGGTCTTCTAGATCCATATGGGTAACATCACTATCACCCTACCCCCGAGTATTTAGATGACAGAGTTGGAATGGGCCTAAGACCTATAAAATTGAATTTTATTCTTGATGATGACACCTTTTTGTACTTGAAATGAAGAATTACTATTTTTAGAAAAATGCCATTTTTTTCTTTAGACAACCTACTTTGTTGTCTCGGTCATTGTTTGAGAGAATTGTTACGAGGGAAGTTACCTTTTTGATAAGTTTATATTTATAGTAAGTGGGTGTATATGAAATTTAATATACATATATATATATATATATATATATAAAGTTCTCTTCCAAACCTTGGATCATGACGAAAACAACTTCACTGGGATATGTTTCTTCTGTGGATCTCACATACAAAATTTTATCCCGATTCGACCACCAAAATGATGAAAAATAAAAACTAGGGCACAAGCTAGAGTTTTTTCGCCATTAAAAAATCCATGGCATGAATGTGTTTTCTTGTACATGTATCTTGTAATTCACCTATAAAATAATAAGTTTGCAAAAAATATCACGTCAATCTATTTACTGGATTATGAGATATGAACTTTTTACTCTCCTAGGTACAGAGTCATTCAGACAAAAACATGGGCATGGAATCTTGAAAAAATAATATTTTATGAGGTATTTTTCCACTGTGATCATGAGAAAATGGAGGAAAAATGGGGGGAATAAAAATGGAAGAAATATTTCTCGAGAAAAATGGCAGCATTTCTGGGGTTTTTCATGCATTTGGAGGAGGAGCTTTGAAAAACTAACTTATGGTTTTTTAATGCTTCATGGGGATGGGTGATATTTTTTTCACCATTTTACCCCTTTTAATGGGATGAAATGGATATAAAAATGTTCCTTATCCATATGATGACAAGTGGCGATCATGCATTTGTTGGCAGATGAGGGAGAAGGGCTTGTTTTTAGCACCTAGGGGCCAAGTTTGTGTCATGTGAGAGACCATGAGGGAGAAAGGGGGGAGGACACATTTTTATATCCCCCTTTACCCCTTGGAATGGGATATAAGGGACAAATAAAATTTCCTCATCCCCATGGTGACAAGTGGCAAGCCAAGGTTTTGTGGAGCGAGGGCTAGAAAATTACCAAAAGGGGCTTACTGAGGCTTCCCAAGGGTCATGTAATGGGTCTATGGGCTCAACAAAGAATGGAGTGCATTTTTTTGTTCCCTTTATCCCCTTAAAATGGGATAAAATGGACACAAAATTACATCTCATCCTCATGCTGACACGCGGCACTGGAAAAATTGGCTAAGTATGAAAGGATTACCTTGGGAAGGACCTTGAAGATGAAGTTGCCGGAGCTTTGAGAGGAATTTTTTGATGAAAAATTATATGATTTTGACTCCTAAGATCCTTATGGAGATAATGGGATGGGTATAAAGTTATTATTATTCTTTAAACCCCCTCAAAAAGAGACTTATTTCTCGTGATCGTAATGTGTGCCTGCCAAGAATGAGTTGTGTAAGGAAGTTCCTGGGTCTTGTGAAAAATATGAAAATACCACCATGTAAGGAATTGAATAATATTTCTAATGGTAAATTGTTTGGCCTCAAACTCATTTTGGATCTCCCAAAATCATCTTTTGAATTATCATGTTCTTTTTTTAATTGTTGATTAACAAAAATATGAAATAAAGTGTTCTATTTATGTTAATCTAAGAAGGTACAAAAATGCAATAAATGATATAAACTGAAATACTAGTGATAAATAATATTAATTGATAGTTAAATGAAATGGAATAATTGAAATAGGAATGATATGATACTAACTTGAAAATGAATTACCTTTATGTGTTTCGGGGACTAAACAAGATGATGTGTAGATGGAACAAAGTGTGATGGTATGACCCAAGAAATTGCAACAGAAGAATATCTAACCAGATTGGGGCACATATGGGTTCCTTGGTCTGTAGTATGGGTGCTATGGTCTATAGAAAAAATCAAGACCTGAATCAGGAAGTGTCGCTAGATCTTCACAATATCTCAATCTTTATCACGTAAGTGTCGTAGTAAATTCCCTGATGGTGCTGTAAACCTATAATGAATATTCACCTTCAAAACCCCATATAAAGCATCAAACCCTTAAAAATAAATATGCATATGAAGGGGTTGAACTGACCCTAGTGGCCACCAAGATGGAGTTACAACTAAGTGCTGCACTACATTTAAGACCCAATGTAGTTCTGTATGCCTTGTGTGTGCAATGATGTGCCTAGGGTGCCCTAGCACCAATGATGTAGAAATAGGGGGAAATAACTAGATGTAAATTTAAAATGGTGAATGGAATAAAATATAATTCCCTTTCCTATGCAGTGTGTGTGATGTAATGATGCCCAAATGTAGTCCCTTTCCTTAGTAGATAACTAGCCCTTTGTAGTGAATAGTTTTCCCCATAAGATAGTAAGTATTCCATGTTTATATAGGGATATCTTGCTCAAATTTTGACACTAATGACCCAACATACTGACTAGTACCTATGGGAATGAGAATGAAAACTGTAAAGACTTACCTTGAAACTATAAACTAGAATCAAGTGTTGTCAGGATCAGGGCACCTAAAATAAGGACCGAGGTGCCCATGGGTGCCCCAATTCTACCCTAGGTTCTCTAATAAAAGAATAGAGATGAAAAATGACCAAATAACAACACCTAAGACTCCCTGAGAGATGACTAGAACTGTGTAAACAACTAACGACTATGTAAGACAAATTATGATAACGACTGACTAACTGACGATAGGACTAGGGAATGGGTCATTAGTAAATACTTCTTACATAGGATCCATATATAAAACGACATAATTGGCGGTATAATTTTAATAGTAAGTGCGTGATTTTGTGACTACATTTTCCCCCACTTTATGTTGGTGATTGGAAAGCTTAGTAAAATTAAGTAGATAGAGATGTGTACCTGAGAGAAGTTAGAGAAGCCCATGTTATAGTATAACACATAAATGTGGTAGTAAAATCATGTTGAAAGAACAATGTAGCGTCTGAACCATGGATCAACATGTTGATCCATGCAATGTATTGAGAAACGTAATGTCATGATGAAATGAACTAAACATGAGTGATGATTGTAATGTTAGGTGATTAATGATTTCAAATGTTGTATGATGAAGATGAGATGGGGTAGGGAGTGACCAGTTCCCGACTGAAATACATGTATATGAATAATTGACCAGAGGATTTGGGAGTCCTGCTACTAGAGGAAGAGTATAGGGAGAAAAGTGTTCTATTATCCAATCTCCAACTACATCCTCAAGATCTAGCTGCTACAGATGGACTCTGATCAAATATTTGTGGTTTTTTGGATCCAAATAATTTCGATCAAACAGTTGACACATATAGGAGTGGTATAGGAAAAGAACTCTTTCCCCCACTGCATAGGTGTCGCCACAATGTGATGGATTCTAAGTTAGTTCATCTAGAAGAAAATGTGAAATTGATGATGGCTTCCAAGTTTGGTCATCTGAAAGTAAGCACAAAAATGTATGATGGCTTCCAAACTAGGTCATCTGGAAGCAAGTACAAAATGAAGAATAAATTCCCAATTTAGGTCATCTGGGAAAGTAATGGATGTAATATAATAAGTTAGGTCATATGGGATGCTGCATGTGTTATATTGTATTGATTGAATGATAATTATTTTGATTGTAAGAGATTCAAAACACATTAATATATTGATTGATTGTTTTGACTGGTTATTCGTAGAAAGATTTTACTCTAGTTGCCCCCAGGTTAGGTCATTAGGGGGAATCGATAGATATTAGTGAATGATCACATGGAAAATATTTTTAATCTTTTGTTTCCCCTAGGTTAGGTCATTAGAGGCAAGTGATGAAATGTCGCATAGAAAAATTGTATGTTTGTTGCCCCCAGATTATGTCATTAGGGGGAATTAATGGTGAAATGTCGTGCGGTGAATTAATAAATGTCTAAAAATGATGAATTGGTAGTGTTGATTGATCACATGGTAATGTAAGGGGAATTATAGGATGAACCCTAATGGTATGCCCCCCATTTTGGTGAAAGGGGAAGTGACAAGAAGAACAAACATTAATCCAAAAGTAAGCAGGAAATAGATAGAAAGTGAAATAAATCACCAAAAATGTATATGAATTGGATGGAAGTCAATGTCGAGAAGAGATAATGTGTGCATAATGTGTATAGTACGATGGTAAGTGGAATTCAAAATATAATTCCACAAAAGGGTGTAAATCGGAGTAGAAACACTCGAGATATGATGAAAATTGTGTAGTTTGTCTTAGTTGTGAGATTAAGCACGTGATAATGACTATAACAAAGTGGGTGGTGAAAAGTAACTATAAATAGTAAGATGCAAAAGTGATTATTTACTTCATTTGTATTTTTTGTGATAGCGATAGTGAGCTCTGAGGAAGTGAGGATGTCGCAAGTGAGACTAGTACATCCTTGTCGGTTAGAGATGGTGGTGACTGTCGTAGTGTCAAGTACGACCACGGAGTTGGTATGTATGTGAATTTTTGAAAAATGTATGGTGTAGTAGTCATTTATATTGAATTTTTAAAAATTTGAGATTTTTAATTTTCTTGAAGTTTGAGACCTAGACAAGAGCGGTGAGGGTCCTAGTGACCCCTGGGATAGGAGTGCCCAGATCCGAGTGCTAGTGTCCTGCTCTTGGGTGCTCTAGTCCAGAATATGTCTATTTGGTTTGGAATGGTATAAATGTGATTTGTAATGTATAGTAATGTGATGAGTGAGTGTATTTGGACTTGCATAGTGTTCTAACATGGTGTTTGTGGTCATTTTCTGGTGCACAGAGGGATATTCACTCGAGGGAGTTCCATAGTGGGTGTCACATGAGTACTTTTCTTAGATTAGGCTTGTTAGATGAGGATTGGGATGTTATGGACCGTGCTGGCCTGTGGCACATAACATGGATGGGGGATGTGCCCCACAAAATTCCATGTTGATTGCATTGTGTAAGAGGTGATGTGTGGATATGTGTATGTTTTGGTTACCTACGGGGGAGATGACTGTTACTTTGGAGGATGTGTATCACATATTGTGATTTCTGGCTATTGGAGAGAGAGTACATGCGATACCATTAGAGGATATGGAGATAAAGATGTGAGAAACTAGATAATATTTTGTGGGGACTCAAGTACCTACTGAGGCCCATATCATCGTAGATGTTATCTTACAGTCTGTGGTTCCGTGTTTGTAGAATTTCATAGTAGTTGTGATTGCATCATCTACAGTAGTGGAGGGAGGAGTTGTAAGCATCTTATATAAGATGCATGATATATACTGGAAGATAGAGGAGGAGGGTAATAGATACACATGGGCATGGTGTGTGTTGGCCCACCTATATAGATATCTATATTGATTTATTCACATTGAGCATGGTGGTGGGATAAGAGCCACTACACTATTGCACGTATGGGCTTATGAGCATATAGTCATGCTGAGACCAGTTGGAGGTCCAAGAGGAGAGTGGGCTAGGCCAGAGATATATGTGAGGAGGTGGATTAATATTCACGTGTGTAGGATGGAAAAAAATACTTACAGATAGGATGTGGCCCGAGGCAGTTATATGGAGGCCATACCGTGACTATGGAGGATGACCCGATGATGCTATAGAGTTGTGGTGTATTCAGAGGACTATGTGGCTTGAGGATCGATTTCCAGGTGTGGTCAATATTTTTCAAGTAGAGAGAGTATTGCAATAGTTCACTATAGCTCAAGAGATACCCCAAGAGCCATATATATGGTTGAGAGCTATCAGAAAACTTGGGAGGGCCGGAGCTAGACCAGAGCCCACAACAGAGAAGCTAGTACCACCAAGGCTAGATGTTGTAGATGTAACGATAGATCCAAAAGACTCAGTCGATGTGGGTGGTACAAAGGAGTAACACTTATGGTGGGTGGCACATTGGTGGGTATTGTTGTTCCCATTATTTACAGGTCTAGTGGGGTTACTGCATGGATGAGGAGGAGAGGGGGAATCCCATGCCCCCGACAATGTAGAAGTATTTGTTATTAAGTGTAAGTACCTATAGATAAATATGTTGTGTATTTTTTTATTGTCCTATGTGATAACAATGGTTGTATAATGCGTTGTGTTCTTTATTTTGTAGGCGATGCGTATTGGTCCTTAATAGTAGACACGTCCATTCAGACATTGACATAGAATGTGTCGACTGATGTACTTGGTGTAGGTATACTTGAGCGAGTGGATGATATAGCGAGTGAGCATTCCGATCTATTTGATCCAGTATCCATAGTAGTGGTGACATGCATGGTGTTGCTAGGCAAGAGGGATGAGGCATACGAGGAGACTCAATGAGCCCGAGAGGTGGTAGGTGGTGGTCCCTTGGCGTAAGATGTGTTTGCACGATATATGGATGTGTAATGTTAGTGTTCTGAGAATTCTAATGAGAATACCCTATACGGAGGTAGGTTGAGATGTATCAAGGCCACAAACAATGATATCACATTAGTGGTGAGACATCTAGTTCTAGGGATCTCACAGTACCCAAGAGTGATAGTGATGATGAGATTTGATTTATACTATTTTATATGATGTAGGGGAGTTGTTCCCCAATGATGAAATATTTTGTGTGATGATTATTTTTATTTGATATATATGTATGGACACATATTATTGTTATATGATGAGTCTTTTGTGTTGTATATAGGAGTCGTAATGTAGTTGATGATTTATGATTTGATGTTTATTGTCATAGTGTATGTAATGTGTCATAAATTGTTCTTGTTTGATTGATATAGACTCAAAGTATAATGTTGAGAATGGAAAGAAAAATGTGCAATGTGAATGATGATAAATAACAAATGTAATAAGATGGAATTTGTAATGCGTAATGAATGTAATGTCGATTAGTAAGATAGACACAAAAATGTATAATTACAAAACTAACGTGTTGTGCTAAATGATAATGTGATGTAATCGTAAAATGTTAGCATGATGAAACTAAGTGGGGGGGGGGGGGGAGATCAGAAATTCCCCCTAGCATGTATATGAATAGGATCATTTAGTTAAGACCCCTCAACAATCAAGAATGAGCCACATAAACAAGAGTGCATCATTGGGAAATGATTGATTGTGCTAGATGAAATGACGAAGCACATGATAAGAGGTTATTATAAAAAATCCCTTAATAGTCATGTAAGAACCATAGAAACACAAGTGTGTCATTAGGGGGTAATGAAATAAGGATCACCTACTAGAGAATGAGGTAGCATGTAGCGTTGGAAGTATATGTGATGGAAGAAGCATGTGAATATGTGCCAAACTAAATGTCATATGGAGTTGTGGTGGTATGCGTGAATGCGGAAGGATGTGGAAGCCAATTCGTAGAACCAATGTGATGTGGTGGATAGTGTGAATATAATGGATGTGACAGATGCGATGGTGGAGTGATGGGTGGATGTGGCGGAAAGTGCACATGAGTGACATATAGTGGTGATGGATGAACTATGGCCAGTCTAGCTGATGGAGAAGAGGAGTGAAGCACAGTAGAAATTCTCTAATGAGGTAGAGGAGAAATAGACCACTGACATGAGTGAGATCCAAAGAACATGATTCCCTTTTCCTCTAATTTTTGCAATCTATCATGAAGGGAAAGACAATCGTTGTTCCTATGGCCATTTATACGATGATAATCACATTATGGTTGATCACGTTGACGTTGTAGCCTATGCCATGGATGATGTTGGTTGGATGGTAAGAGGATTAGTCACTTTTAAAGTCAGGTAAATAACACATCACGTGGTATAGTATGATAGAAGAAATGGAATGGATCACATTACACAAGTGAAAAAGAAGGAGGAGTAACCTGTCATGGAGGAGGAGAAGAAGTATGTTGTGGTGGTGGAGTTGGTTGAGCATGTTTGCTTTTCTTCGGATGAAAAGGTGGAGACTGTGTAGGACGCTCAACCAATTTTTATGGAGGAGGACTAGATGATATAATAGAAGTAGATGTATGTGGAGGGTGAATGAAATTTGTTGAAAGAAGATCCTACTCTAGGTCTAGGCCTTTGTAGCATAGAAGAATGAATGACTCACATGTATCATTATGTAATCTTTGTTTAAGCGTAGGAATCAAACCATGATAGAAAATGGATTGCTTCTCAAGGTCTATAGGTTGGAATACTAGCTGATGCATATGCGCATTAAATCACAATATATAATCCTTAATTGATTTTGATGAGCCTTGATGTAAAGTAGGTATGTAGTCATAAGTAACCCTAATGCCATTTTTGATGATGAAATGATGGAGGAAAAAATCCTCTATGTCATAGTAAGTGTAGACACTAAAATTAGGGTCACACTCCCCTTTGGTCCCTCGAAAAATAAACACCCTTCATCACATTAACCTAGCCATGGCCCCCTTCACTCCACTAATATTAATTAAATAAAGTTAATTTAATTAATTCATTATCATCACCATATTTATTATTTAAATATATTAATTAGGGATAATGTCCACATACATCTCACCTAAACACCTCATCAAGCCAACTCACCCTAAGACCTATTCTTAGTAAGTTGCCATAACTAACTAAGACTTACCCAAACCCTAAAAATCAATGCCTACATTCTCTCTAACCACATTCCTGCATGCTTACAAGATGCTTCTAGTCTAATCCATGGGTTAACAACACGAGATCCTAGAAAATCAAGAGGATCTCCCTAGTTTAGTAAACCTAGGAAATCCCACCTTGACCGACACCGGTTACCCCTAACTGTCACCGGTTAAGCTCAGAACACCATCGGTCACCTTTTAATCCCAAAAAAACCTTATTTTGGAGGTTGGAAAACATTGGCACATTCCTGAGAGACATCACATCTTCCGAGAATGAGTTTTAGTGAGAACACGCATGCAAGGAAGGAGATCAAGCATTTTCTCCTGCACAACCATCTAGCACTCACCCCAGCAAGGATTTGATCCAACCAAGAAAAAAGGAATACACATGCAGCCCATGCAGAAGCTTTCCTATGATTGGTGATTATCTGCAGTCTTCAATCTCTTACCAGCATCTTCATCCCTCACTCACAAGCGCCCAGGACCAGAATCCAAGTAAGTGGAATGTTGTATTCCTCTGGTTCATTTCATTTCATCATTATATTGTCACCCTTTGTTCTCTTGGCCACCCACAGACCTCCGTTAATACTCACCCCTCCATATACCCATTAAAACCTCATCAAATCCCACCCAAACCACCTAATACCTCATTCTGACCAACCAAAGTCCTTTGTGCAATCACAAAGGAGACCCAAAACTCATTTTGTAGCATTCCTAGTTTTCCACAGTAACCGGCACCAGTTACACCCAACCTCCATCGGTCACCCTTAACCGGCATTGGTCTCTGTATGTGCCCATACAACCTAGAATAGTGACCTATCCACCTAATTCCACATCACCCTTATTCACCTGTGATCTTCCTGAGACCTCTGTCAGACCTGCAAGAGACCCAGAACCAGTTGTTTGACCTTCGGATCTTATTTTAACTAGCCTGTTAGATTAGATCTTTCTTATTGTGTTTCAAGTGAGATACCTAAATCATTTCAAATTACAATAGGATTTATTTTACTACCGCATTAAATTGTTTTAAACAATGGACTGACAGTCATCTAGGAAGTATCACACTTCCTGGATCTAGCACACACTAGGTAGTTCACTGCACATATTGTTTAACTCTTTTTGGTGGTCTTGCTTTCCATTACAGGTAGTTCCTCCTAGCCAAAAGGAAGCTCTCACAATCAGCTTGTGGATTCAGAAGTCATATGTGCGCAACAACCCATCAACCAACATTTCAATAGGTATTCCTCCTACACCCGTTACCCTATCTGTTTCATCAATATTTCAAAGAAACGTCTAAGAATCAGGTGAAACATTTTGGCATGCCCGGTGGGACCCATCCGGGGTTCCTTGCATTTTATTCATTCCTAGGAAAATTTGTGTGTTTGTTTCCCTTCTGAAAAGCATACACATTAATTTTCTTCCTTGGTAACCTACCTTTTCTTTCTATTTTCTCTAAAAGAAACCTTTCTTTTGGTGTACTTAAAAAGAACCATTTCTTCATGTTTCTCTACATTTTAGTGAAAGAGCATCCCTCTTCCTCTTCATCTATTTGTGTCATCCAACTTCACATTTTGATTTGGGCTTAAAATAAGTGCATTACATTATGATTTATCACATTAGCTCACATTAATTGAGGGCAACCTATACGTCTGGAAGTCATTCCCAGCTGATGGTTGACAAACAAATCATAGAAAGCACACTATCTCTCTCTCTGAGTCTTTACCACATTGCACAAAATTCAAAACAAATACATATTCTTAAACAACATCTTTCCTGGGAACACCTATCAATGATCGCACTGATCTAAGGATTGGTAGGTACTCCCCAGATCACTACTCTATCGAGTCATACTTCAGAGCAAAGCCTGCCCCCATCATAACATACCTGAAACCTCACCTTTTAGATCTCCTGTCTTTGTAGGAAGCCATCCTCACCAAAAAAATTCTATTCTACAGTTCATGAGTCAGTCCTTAAATAGCATAAGCTAAACAAACATAATAGAAAAGGCACTCTTAGGGTCACATTTTTTTAGTGTTTTTTCTTGGCTTGCATTTTGAGGTGAGAGGTCACATTCTTCATTTATTTTTTGTTTTTCCTCACACACTCCTCATCATAGTTGGTGTATTCCGACTCTTCTTGAGTGTGCCTGGACCATATTCTCATCATTCTCAGAATTCTGGGCTTGATTCCCCATCATATTTTAATTCACAACCACTTTTCTTTCATCACTATTTCAATTTCCACAGTGACCGGTGTTCGGTCCAGTGACACGTCGTCATTTTTAATTATCCTCTCACCGTCATCGGTTATACCCAACCGGCGTCAGTTCTAGGTCCTTTTGTTAACCTACCCAAAAGGACATCTATTCATCTTCTTCCACTTTTCACAGTCCCTGTCACTGTTATCATTCCCATTGGCCTTGTAAAACTCATCAAATTTGGCATACCTATCAAATTTGACCGTATACCTTGTTTTTGACTCACTGTCCATTTCCCACAGTGACCGGCAGCACGGTTACCTGTAACTGGCGTTGGTTTACCCTAACTGGCATCAGTTAGCCTGTGTCACTTTCCAAAAACATTTAGTACCTAATCCACTTTTTACCACCTATTTCACCTATCCCTGCTGGTTTTTCTGTGTCATTTACAGAGAAGCGGCCCAGCCTGATCAGTACTGGTTCACATGGTGTTGACCCAAAGACAAGCAAGCATGCTCATATTCCACGCCAGTTGTCAACCACTCCCACCTAGTCCTTCACCACCTTCCATTTTATCACTTGTCATGGATCCTATCCAACCTATCACTATCACTACTAGAGATGAGGAGTTCACATGACTCCTTGACCAAAACCATGTCGCCTTGCAGTTTTATCTTTCCCACTCATCCACCCGAGATGCCTCGGGT
This sequence comes from Taxus chinensis, assembly GCA_019776745.2. Lineage (NCBI taxonomy): Eukaryota > Viridiplantae > Streptophyta > Pinopsida > Cupressales > Taxaceae > Taxus > Taxus chinensis. The sequence goes on from CM034146.1 coordinate 977,650,218, forward strand.
CATTTGATATATGGCATGCCCGTATCTATCCCCCCTGACTCTTGTTCCCACTCCTATGTCAGCCCCATCTGGCTCCATGCTACCCACATCTACCTTACCCCTAGTCATTTCATAGCTAGGGCCTATACCCACTATGACTATGCCGCATCTGCTACCATCTGTTGACACCTGCCACATCCACCATACCTTTGAAAACCACCCAGAACACAACCTCATCCACCCCTAATGTCTCGCATATACCCATAGCTACATTACCACCTCCGGTGTTGGTGACCCCTACCCCTTTTCAGAATGTGGTCCTTTCCATTCCACAATCATTAGCCCCCATTTCCACTAGGGTTACCCATGACCCTTCCACCTCCATATACATACTATCAGTAGCCTCCTGTTTCATCTATTATTCACTCTGGGTACGTACCCCCTATTTCACTACCTTCTTCTCAATCAACCTACATGGCAGCACCATATACTGGAGTGTCACCCCCATTATATGCCCAAAACCAACCCTCTCATGCTACAGGAGGCACCCAATCATCGCAACCTACCAACGATTTAATCAAATTGATGTTGGACAAGATGCAGACATTGGAGGCATCGGTTTCTAGCTCCCGCAACACTCTCACCTATGACGAGATTTGCAATGAGCCCATCCACCCATCCATTCCTATTCGTCCATATCCCTGTGCATTGGGAGATGCCTAAATTCAACCACTTCAATAGCAAGGAAGACCCACAACAGCATTTGTGGTCATTCAAACATGGGTGCTACCTAATCACTCACGATGATGCTTTTCTCCTAAGAACCTTTCCCATGTCTCTGACTGGACCTGCATTAGATTGGTATAGTGGGTTACCTAGACACTCTATATTCTCATTCAATCAAGTAGCCCAAGCCTTCTTGGATCACTTCTCCATCAATATCATCAAGAAGGTTACCATGACTGACCTATACTCCACGCGTCAGTATGAGGATGAATCTATCACAGATTTTGTCGCTCGCTGGCGTAGCTTGATCAATCAACTCACCTTCCAACTACCACAAAACAAAACTCATTGAGCTCTTCACGTGGGCTTGTGCTAGACATATCTCACCAACCCTGCAGGTTCAAACCTTCCGAACATTTGATGAAGCATTTACCATGGCACAAAAGTTAGAGATTCAGTGCCATTGAAGAGAAGAAAATCCAATTACGTAATAAGAATTCAGACATTCAAGTCGAATGATACCTCTTCTTCTTCCAAACCACAAAATAATTATTCAAAAGCTAAGGGCACCACTAATGCAGTGGTACTCAAAGGCTGGCCCAGCTCATCCGTCAAATCAGGCTACCCCCTCATCTAATCTCTCACCCATCTAGACTTTTCAATTCAGATGAGAACAACAGAAATACACCCCAATTGGGAGCCTTACTCTTCTGTCTTAGAAAATCTTATCAAAGCTAGGGCCATCACCCTTCCACCTATAAAACCACACACTGGTTTTGATCCTACTCGCCCCATGCCCACATGGTATAAAGAACATGACTTCTGTAACTATCATCGAGTAAAGGGTCATAGTGACGGTAATTGCATCACTTTCAAAAACATTGTCCAAGAAATGCTCGAGAAAGGTGAGTTAACCATGGATAATCCTAATGCACCTACCAACCAAAACCTACACATCTTCAAGAAACCATTTCCCAATCATGCCCCTTCATCTGATCAAACCGGTGAGGCCTCAACTCATGATACCCATACCCACGAGGTCCATGCTATTTTTAGTGACACACCTATTGCTTCCCATATTCTGTCCATAGAGGATATTCTAGCCCGCAATCCTCCTTCCACATCGGAACCAACCTCCCCTGTTCCTTCACCCACAGAGGAACACCTTTCACCTCCTTCCTCACCTATGGAGGAGTCTTCCACTAACATCGAGACCATTTCACCTTTGTCTTCTCCACCTAGAGAACCGATACCCACAGTACTTCTTCAGTCCACGGAGGATACTTATTTACCTCCTCCACCCATAGAGGAGCTCCCATCATCTCCTCCCCCTATCACAGACCCTGTTGAGATACCTTTGCCTCTTGGTGAGCATTCTCCATCAACTACCCAAGATCTTGCAGACCTACTTTCGGCTCTCTTACCCACGGAAGCTGAAGCTAGCCAATTCCCCATCTCTAAGACACATTTTACGGGAATTACCATTAGGTCCTCTTCAACTCCACCTACAGACATGTCATTCTCATGTTTGGCTGATCACTTAGATTATGTGGATAGGGCCTTACTATGGGGGTGCCTTTTGCTTCCCATCTCAACGCAGATACAGATGTCACTTGTTGATACTTCCACTATCTATCCAAAAATATTTTGACCAATCCAAATGAACACAACCACCTCTATCACAAATTCTTCCACGAACACCCATCATAGCTCAACATACACCCTTACCCATAACCCAAACTACATCTAAATTCAAACCCACACATACATCATCTTCCTCGACTAAACCTATTACCACCTTAGGGGTCACCCCAACCACCAACCTTACTCATCCACCTATCAAACTAAGATTTAGCTACATCCTCCAAAGTCAACACCACACCTACTTCTGACACCCAAACAGAAGAACCAAACCCATAGATCTCATAGCCCAGCTGCCTGATCACACCTGCACCTGTCTCATCCATCTTAGGACCTCAACCCCCCAACATGGTTAAGAAACCTCTACCCATCATTAAACCAAAAACACAATAGCCCATCCCTTCCTCACAAACCTCTAACCTACCCAAGCACCCAACATGACTTACACCTACACCTACAACATCTTTACCACCCATACCTCCAATACTCTCTGTAACTTCTTCACTACCCACTACACTTCAGTCTTTGTCTCTCACACCCCCTGCATGACCCGCATCATCTACCTTCACAGCACCTCCATTATCCCCCTGGGTAACTCGTCCTCTTCCCCCATTTGCTTTTCCTTCTAGACCTCGTACACCCATATCACCTTTACCCAAGAAGGTGCAACCCAAAGCCAAAACTCTGCTACCTCCCAATAAGGTAGTCAAAACAACCACACACCCTCCTACCCATTCATCTACCATACCCCTAACCAAACAAACACGACCAACACCCAAGACCACACCAGCACCCAAAACCATAGCTCAACCTATTCCCCCTCCTACGAGGACTGTTCATCAACAATCAGTCGTACCTACACCCAAACCCACTTTCACCTCTCATTGTGACCCACTAGCGGGGTCCTATGCCAAAATTTTAACCAACCTCCTTGAGACTTCTGTTATTACATTACCGTCGCTCAGACCTTACGACCCCCTCAAACCCAAGCCAAAAGGGTTTGATGACACTAAAATTTGTGCCTACCATCATGTGTCAGGGCACGATGTGGAGAACTGCAAGGCCTTGAAAACCATCCTTATCTAGTTGTGTCCTCTGGAAGCCAACTTTGATGATGATGACCTTCTCGATGAGGACCCTGCCTCACCAACACCCATTCCCACACTGTCCACTCAACAACCACAACCTCCACCCCGAAAGCTCCTAGAACCACCTCCAAGATTTGAAATTAACATGGTTTGCATCAGAGAACTTGCCACACCACCACCCAAATGTCATTATGACCAGCTCACCTCACAAGGTTTTTCTCCTCCAGTAGGTTTTTGCCTTTCATGTCATTATACCACTCACCCTACACCTTCTCCATTTTCCAACTCCCCTCAGATCAACATGATCCATGTTACTACCCATGCTCAGAAGGATAAAGGTAAAGAAAAGGCAACTGACCCACCAACCAATCCTATACCCAACATACCATCTACACCCATACCTAAAATCACTATTTACGGCCCCACATACCCCATTTCTAATGGAGTCACACATCGCACCATGCTCAAACAATTACACCAATCTCCCCTCAAAATGTCCTTATATGACCTCATTCAAACCTCGGAATCCCATCGTCAAGATCTCATGGAGGTTCTTTAATCTATTGAGGTTTTGGCCAATGACCCTACACCCATAGCCTCCATCATCATGCCTCATCATGTAGCTTCTCTTACCAAATTACCACCTTCATCTTCACCCCACCCTATTCACCAAGTAGCCTCCCTTAGCTTCTCAGAGGAGGAGATCGTGCCACACTAAAATGATGACCTGGACCCAGCTCTCTTCATCTCTATCCACATTGATGACATATAGGTATGATGTGTGATGATTGATGGGGGTGCTAGCATTAACATCATTTCATCCCATGCATTCACTCAAATGTGCATACCTGATAATTACATGCATAAACATCCTGTCATGTTGCATTCATTCAATGATGCTATCACCTCCACATTAGGCACTGTCATCCTCCACATTCACGTGGGCCCCCGCACTATTCTAGAATTATTCTACATCTTGGAGGGGGAATTCCAATATAACTTGTTGCTTGGCAGACCCTGGATTTGTGTCATGGGTTACGTTCCTTCCACTTTGCATCGTTGTGTAAAGTTTGAGCATGAAGGGCACACCTACACTATCCCAGCTGATCCATCACCTTTCAAAACATGCAACATGCTCTACCGACCCAATGACGTGCTCATACCCATTAAAGCATCTACCTCTATGACCACCACCACTTCGTCTATGCCTCCGCTTACCAATACAGTCGCCACCTCCACCACACATGCCTCTTCCACTCCTACCAAAGCCAAAACCTCCACAGCCAACCCATCAGCTTCCCAATCTGTTAACGCCACCTCCGCATTGAACTCTGACACATCATCTATTTTAGCTACCACATACCAACCACTGATCCCTTAGAAGGAATTTTTCAACACCTCACTCTAGGGGAGTACCACCTATATAGTGTCAACACATTTCTTACTCCACAAGAGTATGGAAGTCTTCACCAACACCCTCACTATGATCACTACATAGGATAACACCTCCTTTATGGTCCTCCTCACCTTCGTACCAGTCTCACCTATGGGGGACTTGATATTACCACTTACACACCCGAACCACCGTCACAAACCCACCCATTTTCCATGCTGACTTCCAGTCTCTCACCAATTTCTGTTTTTCACACACCTTCCTGCACCGATGTGCGTGGAAGGGTTTCATTTTTGGATTGTTACGAGAAAGGCCGCCATATCATTATTCCATGTACCACCCGAAAACATAATGACCCTAGTGGTATCAGCTTTCCTGAACCACCTACCAAACAGGCCCGCATTGAACTCATCAAGGACATCAGCTCTTCTCCACCTTCTTCACTCGCTCCACCTTCATCACCACCTTCATCTGATGGAGTCGATGGATCCTGAATCTATCCCTCATAACTTTTTTTTTTCATAAACATGGTTTCCTTGGGGCCTTTGACTTATCAATGCGAGGGCGAGTCCCCTTCCTCTCTTCCCTTCCTGTATCCTTAAATGATCGATGATGATACACCTTCAATTAATGTCGTTCAATGTCAGGATGATGAATCTATACTCACCTACCTTGGTGCAGAAGACTCATATATTCATTGGTCACTACCCTCTGAGATGCAAAAACCATGTTAAATTAATCGACTATCGAAATCAACATTCATACTCAGGATGACCCGCACATCCTAAAGATCGGTTAATCTTTAGATGCTTCTGAACAGGAATCCATCAATTCTTTTCTCAAAGATCATAACCACACTTTCACTTGGTCTTATGCATACGTTCCTAGTATTGACCCCACCATAGTGGTCCATAATATCATCACTGTTCTTGATGCCAAACCCATCAAACAAAATCTGAGGAAAATGCACCCTCGCGTTGCCCTTCTCGTCAAAGAAGAGCTTCAACGTCTTCTTTCTATTTCATTCATATTACCCATTGACTATCATCATTGGATTTCTAACATTTTCCCTATCACTAAGGTGACAGGAGGGACTCCACATTTGCATGGACTTCCATGACCTTAACCTAGCCTTCCCAAAAGATGACTTTCCCTTACCCGGTATCAATCAACTAGTTGACCTTACCGGCTAGTCAAGATATGCTATCACTCATGGATGGCTTCTCGGGTTATAACCAAATCTTTCTCACCCCAGAAGATCAACACAAGACCTCGTTCATCACCCCTTGGGGGACCTTCTGCTATTGATTCATACCTTTTGGCCTTAAAAATGTTGGTGCCACATATCAGTGGGCTATGACTTAGATCTTCCATGACATCATGCATTACATATTGGAAGATTACATGGACGATCTCTTGGCCAAATATAAATGCCACTCCAAACACCTTGTTGTCCTCAAAACCATTTTTGAATGCCTCATTAAATATTATGTCCACCTTCAACCTAAGAAGTGCATCTTTGCGGTCCTCTAAAAAAAAATCCTGGGCTTTATCATTTCCTTGTGTGGTATAGAAGTTGGCCCTAATAAATTCAAGGCCATTCTGGAAATGCCTTAGTCTACTAACCTTAAAAAACTCTGTAGCCTACAAGGTAAGATGTAGTCAATTTTTCATTTTATTTCACAATTATCTGGTCGATGCCAAGCATTTCATCATATGCTCAAGAAGGATGTCTCCTTTAAATGGGATGACGACTATCACAAATATTTTGAGGCCCTCAAATAGTACCTTCTCCAACCACCTGTACTCATTCAAGTTAAAGACGATCAACCTTTCTACCTATACATCTCAGATACCGATCACTCCTTGGGATCCATCCTCACTCATCGTGATGAACAACACAGGGAGAAGGCGGTTTATTACATAATCCGTACTCCTTTAGATTATGAAACGTGATACACCCATCCTGAAAAACTTTGCTTAGCCTTATTTTTTCATTTCCACCAAGCTCTGCCATTACCTACTCAACCACAAAACCTATGTTATGACCAACATCAACCCCTTACACTTCATGTATGCCAAACCTTATCAAAATCAACATGCCACACGCTGGCTTATGCTTTTAGTTGACCTTGACCTTGAATTCATTCATCAAAATTCCATCAAGAGCCAAGCAATCACTGACCAATTGGCCAACGCACCTATTTCTGGGGATCAACCCTCTAATTTTGACTTTCTAGATGAGTCAATTGCTACCCTTTCCTTGGATGAACCCCCTTACCAAATGACACTCTTCTTTAATGGTTCAAAGTGTCAGTGTGGGGGTGGGGGTGGTATTATCCTCATTCCACTTAATGGTGAGCCCATGCCTTTGTCTATCAAACTCAATTTTGAATGCACAAATAATATCACCGAATACGAAGCACTTGTATTAGGTCTTCAAGCCACCTATGCCCTAGATGTCATATCAATCAACATCTTTGGTGATTCTCAATTGGTCATAAACCAAGTCAATGGTATATACCAATGTCGTAACAAGCTACTTCAAAAGTATAAAAATCATGTAGACATACTTTTGACCACCTTTGACCGTTACACCCTTCAAACCATCCCATGTTCAACTAACAAATTTACAGATACCATGGTCTGCTTGGCTTCCCAAATACCTACTTCACCCACTGATTCTAAAATCTTTGTCACAATACAATGACTCCAATTACCTTATTATTTACCACGTGAATTTTACTCTATCAAAACCGCTACCCCAGACCCGAGTGACATTTGGTACAAATAATACTCCAACTATCCTTCTCTCTCCATCTTACCTCCTGATCTCACCCGTAACGGAAAATGCATCTTCCTTAAAAAGGTATCTCGTTACGTCATCTTGGGGGGCCTCCTCTATAAGTGCAGCTTTGATGGTATTCTCTTACAATGCCTCAAAAATTTTGAAATTCCTTATACCATTAAGGAGGTTCATGATGGCATATTGGAGGTCACTACAGTGGTCTTGTTGTTGCTAAACGTATTCTTCGTCTAGGCTATTACTGGCTAAACCTTAACTATGATTTTTGTGACTACGTCAAACATTGTGTAAAATGCCAACAACATGCCAATATTCATCATACACCCAGTCACATCGTATAGGTCACCTGTGACCTTTAGCCATTCTCTCAATGGGGTTTGGATCTTGTCAGAGAAATCAACCCCCATTCTTCCCAGTGCCATCAATGGATCATCACTACTACCGAATACTACACAAAATGGGTGGAAGCCATACAAATCATCTCCACGACAGCTAAGAAAATATGTGAGTTCATCAATCATCACATCATTTGTCAATTTGGTGTTCCTCATCACCTCATCACTGACAATTGAAAACAATTCAAAAACAAAACATTGCAAAAACTTTGCGACACCTTCGGCATTCAGCTCAGTTTCTCATCACCTTATTACCCACAAACTAACAGCCAAGCTGAATCCACTAACAAAACCCTAAAAAAAATTCTTATGAACATGGTTAACGATACTGGGAAGGATTGGCATACATACATTCCTTTTTTTCTATGGGCATACTGCACTAGTATTCGCACTTCCACTGTTGCCACATCATTTTATCTGGTCTACAGTACCGAGACAGTTCTACCTCTCAAAGTCTGGAATCCCTCAGTCCACATTTCTCTCCATGACATGCTCAATGATGATGAATTTCATCAAAACCGTTTAACATAGCTAGAGTTATTAGATGAATGCCGTCTTAATGCTCTAGATCACCTTCAAGTTTACCAAAAATGTATCAAACGTGCCTATGACAAGTGTGCCCATGAACGAACCTTCCAAGTTGGTGACCTTGTCCTAAAAGAAAATAAAACATGTAACCAAAGCAGAAAAAAGTAAATGGGGAAAATTTTCTCCTAATTGGCTTGGACCATACATTGTGACGCATACTTATGGATCAGGTGCTTATTGTTTATCTTCACTTGATGGTAAGCCCAAACCTGAGCCCCTTAACACCTTGCATCTTTGACCATTCTATTGTTGAATTTTAGTCCTACATCACTTTTTGTCTCTTTCCATGCTCATCCCTTGAGCACTATCCACTTCATACACCTCACCAATGATTAAACAAGAATCATGTGAGTACCCGTCACTTGTTATCTTCTCTTGAATATGTGTACCATGACGCTACACATAGCATGATTCTCATGGATAATTTTTGTCTACCTTTAGATGAGATCCCATGGTCATTTCACCCTACTTTTTGAACAAGAATCTTATTCTTCACCTTGGTCTTGTCCATGATTTCAAAGCCCTCACATGGGACCCAACTCCTTGATTCAAAATTCTACTATAAAAGATGAATCCCTCAAAAGGAAATATTCCTCTCAACAATTGCTGAAATAAATAGACTGCTCCCTCGAAGGACAGCTATGTAAATCCCTTAAAAAAATGGGGGGGAGAGAATTTGAAGCTTCTCGCATCGATCAGCTTCACGAAGACCTCAAGGAGTTAAATTCTTCATCCCATATAGACTTCCCACATCGATCAGTCTATCTCAAATACAAGTCAAAAATAGAAAACTTTTAGTCATGGACTTTCCCATTATGACTTGGATCTCTTACCTGAAGAGCATGCTACCTCATATCATATAAAATGAACCACTTTTCACCCTCTCACCATTCACACTCTCATTTCCTACCAACTCAAGGGACCTCTTAGAAACCAAGACATTTGGTGATCATGTGAATACTTTTCACCATAGAACAATCAATCATACAATATCTTTAGGGTCTTACGTTCATCACCTCCTCCAAGGTATGATCTACTCAATATGATCCTAACCAATCAGGTGGCTTTATTTCCCCCTCTTATCTTTTAACTGTCTTTATTATGTTTTGATTACCTTACATAGGACTTAGTCCTTGACGCTTTCCTTTGGGGGTCCTCTTCTTCTTTCACCACAATCGACATTACCCATATCACTTTACCTTTAACCTACCCACACCTATCAAACCTAAACCCACACCATGCCCTAAAACCTACTAACTCATTTTCATACCTCATCATATTCTTCCCTAGCTCATGGGAGAACTACATCGGCCTGAGGTCCCTTTTCACCGAGACTATGTAGGCAACACTCCAAAGGCATGGGGTCCTTGGAGGTTAGCTTGGCCACTCTCTACTGTACCAATCCATCTTTCATCTTCCTCAAATAAATTCTACCCCACCTAGTTTCTTCTTTATATCAACAATTGAAAATTAAACCACATACATAACATGTGCTTCATATTTTAATCCTCATCACAACATAAATTTATTACGCCTACTATTTCGCTATCATCATTATGCATATATTAAACCACATCTCACATTTGACCCATATTATCATTCATTGCAAAAAATAATAAATCACAACTTCACCTACTTTGAGCACGACCATGCCTAAAACCCTAACTCAACCATGCCTAAGACCTGGCTCGATCCATGACTAAAACCTGACTCAAACCATGCCTAAGACCTGAATCGATCCATGCCTAAGACCTGACTCAATCCATTCCTAAAACCTGACTCTATCCATGCCTAAACTAGACCTGACTCGATCCATGCCTAAGCCAGACCTGACTCGATCCATGCCTAAACTAACCTGACTGCATCATGCCTAACTCACATAATTTCCATCCATATCAAAACAACAAATCAAAAATATCACCAATGCACCAATAAATCAAAAGTCTCATCAAAACATCAAAAAATAAAGAATCTCATGTATCTCATCATATAAATAAATGTGTATCTCAATACAACATAAAATGGATATCCCATCAAGTCCATCATCTCAAAATCATTGGCACGCAGGCCGATACTCAATACAAAATGTCATCAGCATGTAGGCCGGTCTCATATCCAATAAAATAATGAGCCAATACAAAATCTCTTTGGTGCGCAGGCCAGTATATGCTCACAATATACAAAATCTCTCATACATCCTCGCTATCTTTGGCACGAAGGTCGGTATGTGATCAAAAATACAACTATCTCTCGGCATGGCAGATTGATATATATGACAAAAATGTCTAACATACATCTATATATAAAAATCCCTATATTAGGCATCTCGACGGATTTCCTCCATCTCTGTATCACCTGTAACCCCTGCCTATCCCTCCTTTACCCTGACCATTTACCCTTTACCCTTTACCCTGACCATTTACCTCACCTACCCTTTACCCTTTACCCTGACCATTTACCTCACCTACCCTTTTACCCTGACTATTTACCTCACCCTCCTGGCCTCATCATTTACTACCTACCTTTGTCCTCCTTTGGGGACTCCTTATTCTAGCCCTCCCTTGGCCTTACCTGTGTCGTGACCTAGATATTTGGACTTGGACCATCTCTAGTGACCTTTGACCTCTTGTGTTCACTATACCTTGTGGTACTATTACCTGTGTTGCTGACCTAATGACCTTACCTAGAATATTTCCGTGACCGTTTATCCTGACCCTACCTTTGGTGTACTAGAACATACCTAAACATTCTTGCACCTAACCTACGTTGTGTTTCCTGACAATATCCTATACCTTGGAGACATGAATCACTTCAACCTTGTTTGGATGAACCCATCAACCTTAGACGATGTAGAGTTTGACTACTCTTCAACCCGGTAGCATGTTACAGTTTATACGTGTGTGTGTGTTTGACTGTTACTACCTATGACCCTAACCCATAACCTAGATTACCTGAGTAGACCTTTAAAAAATTTTCCCTCGTTCCCCACCTTCCCCTTTCTCACATTTACCTTTTATCAAACCACTCACTATTTCTGCCTTCTGCCTCATCAGTTCCTAGTTTGAGGGGGATCACCTTCGCCCACACATGGGGCAACCACATCTTATTTTTGTTAACATCACTTACCAATACAAGCTACACAAAAAAAGGGGAAAAATTTAGACACTAAAATTAGGTCACACTCCCCTTTGGTCCCTGTTAGTGTAAATCAGCAGCACCCTCTGGATGTTCTATTTGATTTCTAGTTGACATTTTAGCATCTAGTGTGATTGCACAACATTGGATCTTTTCACACAAGTGTGGGAATTACAGGACTGGAAAATATCCTCTAGATTAGAGGCTAGTTCCTCAACTCCTTTATTCAAGTGTGCAAAACATTATGTAGAGGGTTTACCTATAACTTAATCAGACTTTGCTAAGGAGATAGGGTTGAGAAAATGCAAAAATAAACCTAGTCTAACTAAGGTGATGCACCAAAGGAGTAGTAGACATCTGCTACTACAATATATACACAATTCACAAGAAAATACAACACAAAACATGCACAGATTGCCAATATGTAATGAGGGATCAGGAGACAATGATAAACACATGAAAGGATTGAGAAAATTCAATCACAGAGCATACATTATCATTCCAGGTCCAATACAGTGCATTACAATGGCCAGGAGGCAAAAGGGGGTGTTGTAGTTGTATGAAAAGGTAAAAAATCCAAAAATTTACTCGATGAGGAATAAAAGAGGAGTTGTAGAGCAAGAAAATGTATAACTCCTTAAAAAATGAGCCCATTCTTGATTTTACAATGCCCATTTGAGCTCAGGAGAGAGAAACATGGGAAAACATGAGAGGAGCTTTCAACCACCAACCAAATTCATAAAACCGGCATGGGTTCCCTTACAAATCCACTTCCCAATTTTTTCGACCATGCTAGGAGAGAATGCGAGCCATTCCTCATTAAAATGGTGGTCGAAATGTCATTTCTGTCAGTTTCCACATGCCAGAGGTGTTTTCTAATTTTCTCTCTCTAAATCCCACCAAAACACAAAATTGAACCTTGAATCATGTAGAGAATTTCACCATCTTTCCAATGATATAAATAATGTGAAAAACTGAGCTCTGCATCGAAAGTTATGCCCCTCTAAACATTTAGGGCAAAATAGGGCCAAAATGGGTTGGTGAGCCAAAAACTTGAAATTTTCCCACTTTTTGCATTTGGGAAAATTTCCCCAAAAATATCTATGCCCCACTGCTCTGATGCCACATGGCACGTTTTTATTGGTTGTGGGCTTCCCCCACCTCATTTTCTATTGTTTCGGCGTTTGGAAAATTTTCCAAAAATTCTTCGTCGGCCCGAAATTTTGAGGACACGTAACGTGATGTGATTCGTCATGGGCCTTTGCTCTCCTTGTTCTTTGTGGGCCTATCTTATATTTTTGTCACCATGTCGACACATGGCATGAACTTATTGGCTCGGGTTTTGGGGGGCGGGCTTTCTTTTTGAAATTTTCCAAACTTGGGCGAAAAGGTAAAAAATCGTTTCGCACCTCTAACCCCTGATGCCCTGAGGACACGTGTCACAATCTCACTGGTTGGCGGGCCTACGGGCAAAAATTTCCCCTTTGCACCCCTGCCAAACACTTCAACAAATTTTCTAAGTTACCTCCACCCCCCGCCACTTCGATACCGACGTGGTGTGTTGTGATTCACTGGCGGACCTCCCATGGGAAAATTTCCCATTGTGCCAATACTTGGTAAAATTTTGAAATTTTCCTCCGCCTCCTGAAGCTCCGATGCCGACATGGCAGCTTCTGATTGACCGGTGGGCCTGTCTAGGGAAAATATCCCACAAAAACTCCACTGATCCATAACATCAAAAATACATGGAGTTAGGAGGAAAACTTTACCTTTCTAGAAAGCTGAGAAGGAGCCCTATCCAATGGTGCCATTTCCAGAAGGTTTTGAGTTCCTGTAAAATAAATAAAAATTGACTGAGGCACAAGGGAGGAAAGAATGAAGGGAGTTAGCTAAAAAAATAAACAAGGGGCTTATTTTGGATAAAAAATTTGGTGACTCAGAGGGCTCATCTGCCTGCTGGATGAAGTTAACAGTTGCCTGAAGCAATCCATTGGGCATGGAGTCATGAAATTCTCTACTTGGTACCCCAATTGATTAGAATAATGCAAGGAGGAAGATGGAGGGTAGAACACCATCTGATTTAGAGCAAGGCCTACAAAATACATTTCCTGGAACAACAAGCTTGTGCCAAAGCTCTTAGGGAAAGCAAATCTAAACTACAACAAAACAATGTGCATAAGCACTTGGAGGAATGAAAACCTAAGCTAATATGTACAAGGTGGATAATTTCCTTCAGTAGTAAAGCTTCAGATGAATTCCATTAACTAGAATCTGCAATTTTTTACCATCCAATGTAGACAATTGGAAGGCATTGATGTCCTTACACTTTGTGACCATGTAGGGGCCACTCCAAATGGCATCAAATTTTGAATGTATCCCTGGCTTTGCTCTGTCTGCATCCCATTTTAACATTAGATCCCCAACTTGGAAAGATCTATCCTTGGCCTTCCTATCAAAATTCTTCTTGATCAAAGCTTGATCCTTCTCCATTGCTTGGGATGCATGATTTCTGATTTCTTGGAGCTCCATCAATTCCGCATACCTAACCTCCATGGGCCCAAACTCCAACAACTCCAACTGCTTCATGAGTTCCAATGTTGGCAACTCAAGTGACATGGGAAAAATTGCCTCTTTTCCATAAAAAAACTTGAATGGAGAATTACATGTAGATCTCTTGGGAGTTATCCTATCAGCCCATAAGGCTGATTTCAATTTAGTATGCCAAGACCTCTGATTTTCATCAAGAGTCCTCTTGATGATCCTTAACAAGTTCTAGTTTGTAGATTCAGCTTGGCCATTACCCTGAGGATAATAATTTGAGGAAGTGCTTAGGTAGATCCCATTCTTGACAGCCCATTTAGTTACCTTGGATCCAATGAATGGCAATGCATTATCTGATATTATTGTATTAGGTACGCCAAATATGGTTGTTATCCCTTCATAGAAGTCTAGGATGCTAGATTCATTTGCTTCCTTGAGTGCCACTACCTCAGTCCACTTGGTGAAGTAATCTGTTGGTGTTAGAATCCACTTGTGCCCTTGGCTTGAATTTGAGTTAATGAATCCAATGAAGTCTAAACCCCATTGTATGAATGACTGGTCAACTGAAATTGGATGTAATGGAAGGGTAGCTAGTCTCTCCTTACCTGTGAAGAATGCATAATTCTTGCATCTCTTGATCCATGCATGAAAGTCACTGAAAATCTTGGGCCAATAATAGCCAACCCTCATGATCTTGAGAGCTATCACTCTTGGTGCAAAATGACCCCCAACTGATCCACCATGGAACTCTTCTAACACTCTGTGAATCTGATTTGTACCAATGCATCTCAGTAGCACTCCATTCACATCCTTTTTGAACAAAACACCATCAACAAGGTCATATGGGACAGCCTGCAATCTAAAGTGTCTCCTTTTGGTTTTGTTCATGTTTGGAGGGCACAGGCCTATGTGTAGGAAGTGTGTTAAGTCTTGGGTCCAACAAGGGGTGAGGACACCATCATTTTCTTCTTGAGTGCTCCCTTGTTCATGGCTATCTTGCAACGCCAAAACAACCTCTTTCTCATTACAAGCTTCCATTTGTTTACTCAAGACCAACTACTCACATAATCCTTTTCCCTTGACCAACTTGGTGACTTTAATCTCAATGTCATATTCCATGAAACGAGTAATCCACCCTACTCTCTTTTCATTTAGGTATTTATTGAGGAGTAAGTCTTTAACTCCCACATGAGAAACCAACAACTGAACCTTGTTGTTTGAAACTAGATGCTTAAATTTCTTCAAGCTCCTAATCACTGCAAGAACATGCTTCTCAATGAAAGAATGTCTCACCTCATAGTCCTCTAGGCTTTGGCTGCTCATCATTGTCTTTGTTCTGCTGTACCAAAATTACAGAAATAGTATCATCACCTCCAAATGCATAGAGGATGAAACCCTTGGAGAAATTTGGGTTAATGAGAGTTGGAGCTTATGAGATAGCCTCTTTGATTACTTCAAAACTTGCCTTGCCCTCTGATGTCCATTTGAAAGCTATGCTTTTGTTTAACATCTTGGTGATAGGCTTGACTAGGGCTGAAAAATTTGGTACAAACCTCCGAACAAAATTTATCCTTCCCAAGAAAATTTGAGGGGATTTCTTATGGCTTGGTAATAGCAGTTCTCTTATGTCTTCAACTCTTTCTGGATCAATTGCTAATCCTTCTTTGGAGACAATATGGCCAAGGAGCTTTCCTTCATGAGCTAAAAAAACACACTTTTTGGGATTCAAAGATACCCCAAATTTTCCACACCTTTGGAACACTTGTCTCAAATGAAAGATATGGTCTACTACATTTTTTGAAAAAATAGTGATATCATCTAGATATACCAGCACCATTTTTTTTAATCAAATCCTTGAACGCCATGTCCATTGCCCTTTGAAATGAAGCTCCAGTGTTGGATAGCCCAAATGGCATTTTTCTATATGCATAAGTCCCCATTTGGTTGTGAAGGCTGTCTTGAACTGATCCTCCTCATTCACCATGATTTGATTGTACCCTGAATAGCCATCAAGCAATGAAAACCTTTCAGAGCCAACAATAACTTGTAAAATATGCTCCATAGAAGGAAGTGGGTAATGATCCTTGAGAGATGCTCTATTCAAATCTCTGAAGTCAACACACAATCTGATTTCTCCACTCTTATTTCTAACTGGGACATAGTTGGCTACCCAACTCGAATGCTTGATAGAAAATAAGATACTTTCCTCTATCAACTTATTCAATTCTTTTCTCATGAGAGGCTCAATGTGTTGATTGACTGGCCTTTGTTTTTTCCTGATGGGTTTAGCACTTGGGTCCAATTAAATAGTGTGTTGAGCTAACTTGGGATTGAAGCATTTCAAATCTTCATAGCTCCAAGCAAATGCATTAGGGAATTCTTGACAAAGCTATATGAATTCATACCTTTCTTGCTCAGTTGTCACTTTACCAATTTGGAGTGACTTGCCTTCTCCCACCAAGATGGGCACTGAATCTTCTCCCTTGACTTGGATGTTTTCTTTCTCCTTCCTAAATTGATCATTAGGATTGAAAACGGACTCCAAAGTGATAAGTCCCTTTGGTAGTTTGTTGGTTCTTAGTTGTACCACTTGATCACCATACTGTTGTTCTAACTTTTCTTGATTTTTAGCTGAGAACTCAGCCTCTTCTTGTAAGGAATGGATGATTTGTTGATCATTTTCAAACACTTTCCAACTTACATTGTTGTCTGGCACCAAAGGCCTTACAGTCACATGAATGCTTGGCTATACTTTGTCTTTCTTGATGCTTTTAACAACATCAAAGGCTGCTCCAACTACTGCAACTCTATTAGCAGCTTGGTTTTCTTTTGTGGGGATGGATTTGATGCTAAATCCCTCATAATATTCAATGAGGTCCCACACCCTATTTTTGTAGCACTTGATCATATCATTCTTGGTAGCATGTTCCCCCTTAACTTGGTTGAAAATTAGCTCACTATCACCAAAGACTTGCAAGTTCTTTATTCCTCTCTTGATTGACCAATGCAATCCTTGTATCAAAGCTTCATATTCAACAGTGTTATTAGAACATGCAAACTGAAATCTAAAAGCTGAATAATACTTAACTCCTTGAGGTGAAAAAAGAATAGCTCCCCCTCCTACACCTTGTCTACTCCTTGATCCATCAAAGAAAAACTGCCATACCTCATTGTCATCCTTGTGGTCTGGCTTGGTGATGCTAGGAATAGGCTGATTTTCTTCATGTATGCAATAGACTCCTAGCTCAGGTTCTTCTATTTCTTGATAAGGGTCAAAAGCATGCACCTTGATTGCCCATTCATCAAGAGTAAAATATGGGATGTTTCCAACTTTGGTGTCAGCTTCATCAATGCTTGGATAATCCTCTTGATCAAATGTTGAACAATTGGTATTGATTTGGCTTAGAGTGTGAGGCTCAATGTGAAAGTTTGCAATAGGCTCAGATATGAATGTGGCTTTGGTTCCATATATTTTTCTGAACAACATGTGTGACCAATCAATAGATAAGTAACCTCCAATCTTAGCTATGAAATCCCTTGACAAACATAGGGCAAAGAGTGGTGGAAGATCTATCACTGAGACATTATGCAAAACAACAACGTTGGGGCATGCATGCAAAGTAAGACTTAAGTTTTTAATCACTCCTACTGTTGTCACTGCTATCAGATCGAATTGCACTACCCCTTTGGAAATGACTCCATATTGGAGGCCCAACTGATCAACTATTTACTTGGGCATTACTGAATTACTTGCCCCAGAATCAATCATGCAATTGTGTACTGAGTTTTCCCCAATGATCAATGAAACGTAGAATGGAGGGGGCTTCAACATTTTACCTTGCTGTTCTCCATGATTCTCTTTATGATGGGAATCATTTGTGAGTACCTTCTCTTACATTTGGACCTGTTGATTTGAAGTTGACTAGTCCTTCATGGCATCTTGTAGTAAATCTCTTTGGCCTGGGATGGATAGTGATTCCCACATTGATATGTTTACATTTGTCTTCCTCATTTGATCAATGATGTTGAATGGAGATAAAGAATATCTCTACTTCCCTTTGGCTTACACATTCATCCCTTGCACATGGGCAGCAATAACTGGCATCTGAGTTGGTCTAGGAGCTGGCTTGGGCTATCCTTGCGTGTTTGGAACTGCATTTTATTTCCCAACAGTTTGTGGAGTGGTAGAAGGTTGTGGACCACTTGGAGCCAATGGCTTCCCTTCACCCAAATTTCTCCTTTTTGACCTTGTGTTGGCTGCAACACCTTGAGATATTGTTTGATTCATGCCACAAAAGTCTTCGGCCTGCCAGTTTACAAGTGTGGTATCATTTGGAGCTGATTGTTGCTGGGATGTTTCTCGTTGTTGGTTATTTCCTTGACTGCCTTCACCCTCTACACTAGTTTTTACCATTAAGGCTTGATTTAGAGAACCATTGAAGCACATAGACTGGTTTTGAGGTTCATTGCATGGGAAACACCAATCATACTCTTGAGCTATGTTGTTTTGTACTAGCACTAGTGCTTTAGAGGAAAATGCAACATTGAGATTGTAGGGCTGAAATGGTCTGTTGGCAGGAGGCCTTGCTTGATTTTGATTTGCAGATAAATTGGGTGGTCTTTGAGGCTGATATGGATGCCTTTTAGGCTAAGCTTGAGGCTGATAAGAAGGTCTAAAATTTTAGGCTTGCTGCCTCTTGAGTGTAACCAACTCATTACCTAAATTTTGCAATTTCTTCATGACTTCTTGAAATTCATTTGAGGCACTAGAAGATGAAGTAGAAGCTTCATTTGAACTCTAATTTCTAGGAGTGTGAATAGGAGCTAAATTCGGCGCTTGAAAAGTTCTTGCACTTTCTAAATTTGGATACAATGGCATTGGAGGCCTGGGAGCTAGCTTACCAGCTTGAATCAGACAATTTTCAGCCCTAATGGCAATGCCATAAGCAGCAGGGATAGTTGTGCCTCCCATGGATTGAATTAACATAGAAATATCAGAATTTAAAGCTTTAAGGTAATAAAGAAAAGCAACTTCTACTATTGGCCTTACTGCCATTGGAATTATCTCCCAAGTGCTTTGAAATTTGAAGTTAAAGTCAGTCAGTTTCTCATTAGGAGCTCTCTTGATAGTTGTCAATTGTTCTAAAAGGGACACGTTATCTCCCTTTTCTCCAAACTACTCATGGAGGGCTATACATAACTGGTTCCAATTTTGGATAGAGCCTAGAGCAAGGCTCCTGAACCATTGCAAATCTTCCCTTTCAATGAAGATGCCAGCATTTTGACAGTAATTTACATCTCATTAATCTTATGGATTGCACAAATATTACCAATATCCTTGACATGATCACCAGGAGTGGTCTGATCCTCTCCAGTAAAGTATGGAATTTTCTTCAATGATACAACTGGGATTGGATTTTGTGCATTGAGAGAAAGTGGGCTGCTTCTAGTGAAATTGACATAGGGGTTGTGTTGTGCCATTCTGATTTGCCTTAGAACCCTTGTTGATTGGATGAAAGGTCTACCAGATGGAGGAGTTGATAGAGTTCTGTTTGGTGGATATGGAGACCTTTGAATTCTCCTCCCTCTTTTTATTCTTCTTGGAGATAATTGTAGATACTCAAACAACAATTCTTCTTCTCCAACTCTTGACCTTGTGGTGATTCTTCTCATGAGTTTTTTAGGTCTAGATTACTAAAACTAGTTGATTCTTCTTCTTTGGAGTCGCCAGATGTGTAATTTAGGGCTCTTTTAAGCAAGAAAATTGCAAAAAATGCACATCAATTTTGTTGCAATGAAGATGAAGACCTCTAATGTCCCACCAAGCATGCCAAAACTGTTAGTGAAAATCAACAGCACCCTATGGATGTTCTATCAAATTTCTAGTTGACATTTTAGCATCCAGTGTGATTACACAATATTGGATCTTTTCACACAAGTGTGGGAATTTCAGGACTAGAAAAGATCCTCCAGATTAGTTGTTGGTTCCTTAACTTCTCTGTTCAAGTGTGCACAACATTCTGTAGAGGGTTTACCTATAATTTAATCAGACTTTTCCAAGGAGACAGGGTTGAGAAAATTCAAAAATAAACCTAATCTAACTAAGGTGATGCACTAAAGGAGTAGTAGACACCTGCTACTATAATATATACACAATTCACAAGAAAATACAACAAAAAACATGCATAGATTGCCAAAATGTAATGAGGGATCAGTAGACAATGATAAACACATGAAAGGATTGAGAAAATTCAATCACAGAGCATACATTATCATTCCAGGTCTAATACAGTGCATTACAATGGCCAGGAGGAAAAAGGGGGTGTTTTAGTTGTATCAAAAGGTAAAAAATCCACAAATCTACCTGATGAGGAAGAAAAGAGGAGTTACAGAGCAAGAAAATGTCTGACTCCTTAAAAAATGAGCCCATTCGAGCTCAGGAGAGAGAAACATGGGAATACATGAGAGGAGCTTTCAACCATTGACCAAATTCATAAAAACAACATGGGTTCCCTTAAAAATCCATTTCCCAATGTTTTAGACCATGTTGGGAGAGAATACGAGCCATTCCTCATTAAAAATGGTGGTTGAAATGTCATTTCTGTCAGTTTCCACATGCCAGAGGTGTTTTCAAATTTTCTCTCTCCAAATCCAACCAAAATAAAAAATTGATCCTTGAATCATGTAAATAATTTCACCAGCTTTCCAATGATATAAAGAACATGAAAAACTGGGGTTTGGATCGAAAGTTATGCCCCTATGAACATTTAGGGTGAAACAGGGCCAAAATGGGTTGGCAGGCTGAAAACTCGAAATTTTCCCACTTTTTGCATTTGGGAAAATTTCCCCAAAAATCTTTGTGCCCCACCAATCTGATGCCACGTGGCACATTTTGATTGGTTGCGGGCTTCCCCCACCTCATTTTCCATCATTTTGGCCTTTGGAATTTTTTTCAAAAATTCTCCATCAGCTCAAAACTCCAAGGACACATGGCGTGATGTGATTCATCATGGGCCTTTGCTCTCCTTGTTCTTTGTGGGCATGCCTTATATTTTTTCCACCATGTGGACACATGGCATGATCTTATTGGCTTGGGTTTTGGGGGGCAGGGTTTCTTTTCAAAATTTTCTGAACTTGGGTGAAAAGGAAAAAAATCCTTTCGCACCTCTGACCCTCGACGCCCCGAGGACACATGGTGCAATCTCACTGGTTGGTGGGCCTAGGGGTCAAAATTTCCCCTTTGCGCCCCTGCCAAACACTTTGGAAAATTTTCTAAGTTTCCTCTGCCCCTCGCCATTTCGATGTCGACGTGGCATGATGTGAATCATCGGCAGACCTCTCATGGGAAAATTTCCCATTGCACCAATACTTGGTAAAAATTTGAAATTTTCATCCACCTCTCGATGCTCCGATGCCAACATGGCATTTTTTGATTGATTGACGGGCCTGTCTAGGGAAAAATTCCCACAAAAACTCCACCGAGCCATAACTTCAAAAATACATGGAGTTAGGAGGAAAACTTTACCTTTCTGGAAAGATGAGAAGGAGCCCTATCCAATGGTGCCATTTCCAGAAGGTTTTGAGTGCCTAAAAAATAAAATATTCTGACTAAGGCACAAGGGAGGAAGGAATAACAGTCCCTTGACAAATAAACACCCTTCATCACATTAACCTAGCCATGGCCCCCTTCACTCCACTAATATTAATTTAATTTAATTAATTAATTATTCTCACCATATTTATTATTTAAATATCTAAATTAGGGATAATGTCCACATACATCTCACCTAGACACCTCATCAAGCCAACTCACCCTAACACCTATTCTTAGGAAGTTGCCATAACTAACTAAGACTTGCCCAAACCCTAAAAAATCAATGCCTGCATTATCTCTAACCACATTCTCACATGCGTACAAGACTCTTCCAGTATAATCCACAAGTTAATGACATGAGATCCCAGAAAATCAAGAGGATCTCCTTAGTTTAGTAAACCTAAGATCTTTCCTTAGCCAATGCCGGTTACCCCTAACCATCACCGGTTAAGCCGGAACCACTGTCGGTCACCTTTTAATCCCCAAAATAACCTTATTTTCGAGGTTGGAAAACATTGCCACATTCTTGAGAGACATCACATCTTCCAAGAATGAGTTTTAGTGAGAACACGCATGCAAGGAAGGAGATCAAGCATTTTCTCTTGCACAGCCATCCAACACTCACCCTAGCAAGGATTTGATCCAACCAAACAAAAAGGAATACACATGCAACCCATGCAGAAGCTTTCCTATGATTGGTGATTATCTACAGTCTTCAATCTCTTACCAACATCTTCATCCCTCACTCACAAGCACCTAGGACCAGAATCTAAGTAAGTGGAATGTTGTATTCCTCTGGTTCATTTCATTTCATCATTATATTGTCACCCTTTTGTTCTCTTGGCCACCCAAAGACCTCCGTTAATACTCATCCCTCCATATACCCATTAAAACCTCGTCAAATCCCACCCAAACCACCTAATACCTCATTTTGACCAACCAAAGTCCTTTGTGCAATCACAAAGGAGACCCAAAACTCATTATGTAGCATTCCCAATTTTCCACAGTAATCGGCACCGGTTACACCCAACTACCGTCGATCATCCTTAATCGGCATCAGTCTCTGTATGTGCCCATACAACCTAGAACAGTGACCTATCCACCTAATTCCAAATCACCCTTATTCACCTGTGATTTTCTTGAGACCTCTGTCAGACTTGCAGAGACCCATAACTAGTTGTTTGACCTTCGAATCTTATTTTAACCTAGCCTGTTAGATTAGATATTTATTATTGTGTTTCAAGTGAGATACCTAAATCATTTCAAATTACAATAGGATTTATTTTACTACTTGCATTAATTTTTTTTTAAACAGTGGACTGATAGCTGTCTAGGAAGTATCACACTTCCCGTATCTAGCACACACTAGGTAGTTCACTACACATATTATTTAACTCTTTCTGGTGGTCTTGTTTTCCATTATAGGTAGTTCCTCCTAGCCAAAAGGAAGCTCCCACAATCATATTCAGATTTAGAAGTCATATGCGCGCAATAACCCATCAACAAACATTTCAACAGGTATTCCTCCTACGCCCGTTACCCTATCTGTTTCGTCAATATTTCAAAGAAATGTCTAAGAATCAAGTGAAATAGTAAGTACTAATATACCCAAAGGGAAGATGAGTGTACCACTGTAACACCTCATTGATGAGAATATGTCTAAAAGCTTTAAGTAATAACCTATCATTAGAATAAGAGGTCATAGACATGTGGTAATGTAAGAGATGATCATGAGGATCACCAGTACCATCAAAGAAAGTGAATGTAGGCATGATAAAGTCCTCAGGAAATGAAAAATTATGAATCTACTTTGGAATAGGGTTCCCATGTAATGAGTTGTTATCAATAGAATCATAGTAAGCCCTACTTTGTAAAGTAATTGACTAAACCTGAGATTTTAAATGTCTTACAACATGCATGAGAGATGTGATATCCTGTGAAGGAATAGTGGAAGATGGCAATAATGTATTAAGAGGTTATAACTTTCCATTGTGCATGATCATAGGAATATCAAGAGATGATGGAGAAGTATCTGATGTTAAAGGCACACTAGGAGTAGGCACTGAAGGAGCAACAATATATGATGTAGGTAGAAAATCCACAGTGATGATAAGACTAGCATCATAAACATCCCTAGGAGTTAAAGTGGTCGATGGAGATACAATTGTATGAGAAGATGAACTAATAGACGTAGATGATGTAACAAGAGGAGATGAAATGATAGGACAAGAAGAAATGATATATGGAGGTGACTCACACATAGTGTTAAATAATCTCAGGAGAAGAAAATGATGGAATATGAAATTCACACTTGGTAGTATGGAAAGAAGGAGAACTATGGCTATTAACTACATCATCATGATCAGATAAATACTTAGAGATGAGAATGTCACTAAAAGTACTATCAATAGAATCATAAACATAATACAAAAGCGCATGAGAGCTAGTATGTGATGAATGATGAGAAGAAATATCAAATTGAAGAGAATCATGAGATGGAACTATAGTAGTATGATGAGTAAGATAATGATCAATATGCACATGTGAATGATGATCAATCTCAAACAAATAATCGATAAGAGAATCATCTAAAATTTCATTAGAGAGATCAAAAGGAGGATCACTAGTAGTCGTATAACATGGTGTACAATGAGTGAAGGCTATATGATCCTCAATAATTTCAATCGCAAAACCCCATACAAAGAATCAAATCCCTAAAAAAGAAAGATGCATATGAAGGGGTTAGACTAACCTTAGTGACCACCAAAGTGGACTTACGACTAAGCACTACACTAGATTAGAAACCCAATGTAGCTATGTGTGCTTTGTGTGTGAAATAATGCATCTAATGTGCCCTAGCACCGATGACAAAGATTTAGGGGGCTATAACTAGATGTAAATGCAAAATGGTGGATGAAATAGAATAGAATTCCCTTTCCTATGCAGTGTGTGTGATGTAATGGTGCCTAAATGCATTCCCTTGCCTTAGTAGATAGGTATCCCTTTGTAGTGAATAGTCCTCCTATAATATAGAAAGTATACTATGTTTATATAGGGATCTCTTGCTCAAATTTTGACACTAATGACCTGACATACCGACTAGTACCTAGGGGAATGAGAAGTAAAACTGTAAAGAAAAACCTCAAAAATCTAAATTAGACTCAAGTTTTACGTAGACCAGGGAGCCTAAAATAAGAACCAAGCACCCATGGGAACCCCATTTCTACCTTGGGAACCCTAGTCAAAGACTAGAGATGAAAAATGGCCAAATAACCACACCTAAGACTCCTTGAGAGATGACCAGAACTGTGTAAACAACTAACGACTCTCCAATACAAATGATGATGATGATTGACTAACTGATGATAGGACTAGGGGATGTGTCATTAATGAATAATTTCTCATGTAAGATCCATATATAAAAAAACATTCTTGGAAGTAAAATTTTAATAGTAAGTGCATGATTTTGTGATTACAACTGCAATCTCCTTCACCTTCAAAAATATGCTTTCAATGAAGTTGTTTCTAACCTCCAAATATTTCCTAAACTTCCCTAAATCACTTGAAATATGATCTTAAATCCTTGATACCACTTCCTGATGAATTTGGGCCATCAAATATGTTCTGAAGGATGAACACATACCTTAAAAAAGCCTTAAAAATAGCCATTTCTAAGTCTGTGGAAAGATATGTCTTGATGTGTACTCTTTTGAAAGAATCTCATGAACTTGTTTTCATATTTTCAACACATGGGAAATATCATTAAAACACATATGAGAATTGAAAGGATTAGGATGGGACTGACACAAGGGGTGAAATGATATGGAGGAGTTCCTGAGAGGGTTTACAAGAATTTTTTTTGACACTAGGGTAAAGTTGTCATGTTTTCAAGTTAATTTTTTCCCTTGAAAAAATACATGACAACAACTGGCTCTCACTTAGGGACTCATTCTAGATTTAAAAAAGTGAGAAAATGATTACAATGAACTCCATAAACTCAATTTACAACTTGGACAAGTTCCTTTTCCATTGGGTTATATAGAGTCTCCACAAAAGAAAAGATAGATTGAAAGGAGCACACACACACAAAGGGAAAATGCAACACGTGGAAGGGAAAAACACACACAATAGGAAAGGGAAATAATTAACCTAAATCACCTATGGTAAAATGTGGGGGAGAACCCACTTTCACTATTTTTATAATTTAAATTATTTCCCAATGCGGGGAAACTCTAAATGTGTACCATCCAAATACAAAATATAGAAAGTGTTCTCTCCACAAGTTTCTCAAATCTGGAATGGAATGAGTCAAAATGAATCAAAATTCCCATGAATTCCTTTAGTTTCTCATCATTTGTCCCATAGTAAGACAAGACCTCCAACTTTGAAATCCCTTGCCTTTGCTTTCTTTTCAAATAGTTTCTTCACCTTTAACTGATGTTATTATATGATCCAACACCTTGAATAGTTTTCATCAAATTTTCAAGGAACATGTTTATTTTTTCAATGGAATCATGATACTTACCATCCTCCACTTTCTTGATCAATTGGAGTGTTGGAAACTTGACAGCGACTGGAAATTTTACATTTATCTCATAGATAAATTCGAATGGTGACATACCGATTTATTTCTTGGGATTTATTCTATCTTCCTACAGTGCATCATAGAGCTTCTTGTGCCAGTTCTTTTGGTTTTCATTGAATATATTTCAAACAGTGGTCATGATATTTTTGTTTTGCGACTTGGCTTGAGAATTCCCTTGTGGTTAATAGTCTGATGCATGAGACAATGAGATTCTATAACTATACAAAAAGTCTGTCAACTCCCTAGAGGAAAAGTATGTGACATTATCAACCACAATATTTTGAGGGATCCTAAAATGAACAATTATGTTTTCCTTGATGAAATTACACACCATTTCAGAATTGACCTATTTGGCTGGAATTGCCTCCACCCATTTTGTGAAGTAATAAGTCACCATGAGCACATGGGTATGTACTGCACTTGAATGAGGATTAAGAACTCCGATGAAGTCTAGGGCCCATTTTTGAAAAATTTCTTCGATCACCATTAGATGGAGAGGAAGCGAAACAAGTTGTAGTCTCACAATAAATTATTGGAAGGATTCACACTTGGAGACCCATTCTTGAGCATCTATAAATAAGGTAGGCCAATAGTACCTACCGCAAAGGATTTTTTGAGCAATTACCATTATAAAAAAATTCCCACCACAAGCCTAATCATGATATGTTTTTAGAAACTTCTCTTTTTTATCTTTTTCCAGGAACCTCAGAAAACATCCATCAAGTCCTCTCTTATATAACACATGATCCCAAATGACATACCCGACTGACTTGAGTTTGATTTTTTTTTTTTTTTTTTTTGTAATTAAGATGAGATGGGAACTCACCATAAGTAAGAAAGTAGGAAATTTCAGCATACCACTCATTGGTGGTATTGACAAAGAGCACTTGGGGTAGATCTTCACTCACGCACTCATAACAAATACATTCCTTCACATCACTTTGAGTTGGGATATCTTTTTCCTCCATTACTAACTGACACAATCTATTTCCTCTGACCAAATTAGAAGTTCATATGTGTAAGTCAATTTTGAATTCTTACTACTCAATTACCTCTCTTGGCTCCTAGATCCTATTGAGTTAGGATCGACTTGATTGTAGAACCCAGGACCATCACCATAGTGTGGGAGTTGATAATGTAAAATCTTAAGTTCTTCATAGATTTGACTACATCATAGACATACTTCTCCATTTGGTTTTACATATACTCATGGTTCTTCAATGGAAAGCTCATGAAAGTAATAGAGGCTTTGATTCCTTCTTTTTTCTTCTGAACTAGGATGGCTAAAAGCGTGTACTTTGAAGCATAACAATACAAGATGAATTCTTTATCAAAATCGAGATAGACCAGAGTGGGATCCTTAGCTATTGCTTATTTTATTATCTTGAATGTTGTATTTCCTTCATTATTCCATTTGAAGCTTACTCAATGCTTCATCATGGTAGTGATATGATTGGTAAAATCAATTAAATATGGAACAAAGTGCCAGAGAAAGTTGATTTTTTCAAAGAAGGAATAAAATCCCTTCTTGCTTGTTAGCAAGGATAATTACTAGATTTCCCTTATCCTTTCTATATCAATTATGGCCCATTCCTTGTTCATGATGCATCCAAGGAGTTTCCCTTTAGTAACACTAATATACACTTCTTGAGATTTATAGATATTCCATGTTATTGGCACCTGATCAACACTTGTTCTAGATGTTTGATATGGTCTCCTTACTTCTTTGAAAATATTGTGATATCATTGAGATAGATGACAATGCGATGATTTAGGAGTTTAAAGACCAAGTCCATTGCTCGTTAAAAGGTTACTCCCACATTGATGATACCAAATGGAATTATGTTGTAAGGAAAAGTGACCCAAGGAGTTGTGAAGGCTATTTTAGCTCTATATTATTCTTCTACCTCAATTTGGTTGTATTCAGAGAAGACATCAAGCAAGAAGAGCATTACTGATCTAGTGACTGCCTGTAGGATGTGATCAATGATAGGAAGTGGGTAGTTAACCTTCATTGAAGCTTGATTTAAATTGTAGAAGTCTACAAAAATCCTTATTTCTCCATTATTATTCCATACTAGAAATATATTTTTTACTCACGTGGAGTGGTGGATCAAAATTTTCAGATTATATGGTTATTGCTTTTTCCTAATAGGCTTGAATTTGGGCTCCAGTCAAATTGAGTGATGCATCTCCTTAGGCTGTAATGAATTGAGTTCATCATAGGAGTATGCCAAAACATAATAATATTTCCTCAAAAAAGAAACGAATATTCTCTTCTCCTCATGTGAATATCAATTTTCGATGTTTACTGATTATATTATTTTGTTATGACTCTTTTGTTAAGTATTTTTTCCCTAGACTCTAGATGCCCTCGGTTGATCAAAACCTAGCAACGACTAAGTATGAAATGCTTGCAGTGGTCTCCACATGTCTCATAGGTGCATCCCCAACTTCGAGCATTCAAGAGGGTTATTAAACTCACACAAACACTCCATGTGTCTATCTAACACATGTTTGATATAGCCCAAAAGGAAGGAAGACCCTAAGCGAGCGTGAGCCCTCCACGTGGCCCAAATGAGGAGTCTAATCAGATAGGGACTTAGTGGCAATACCAAGAAGGGAGTAGATGCATGGATTTCTATAAAGGGATGAAATATTTATTCCAAAACCATGAGGGTCAAATATCTGAATTAATAGGGAATATAATGGTAGTGTTGCATTTAAAATACTAGGGGCAGGAGCCAGAAGGATAAGTGCAAGGCCTTATCAGAATTGAAGGAAAAGGGTGGTAACTGAAAGTGACAGAGGAAAAAAATGTTTCCTATAAAAGGAGGTGAGATACAAGAAGATAAAAAAGAGCTTAGAAGGAGGGAATTCTGAGCCAAAGAAAAGGGAGGAGGAAAGTGAAGAGTTTTGTATGTTTTATCTAGCCTTAGCAAGCCTCTGTCATAGAAGAGAAGTGTAATATGTGCTTTCAATGGGCCTTATGTACCCTTTCTCTATATGAATAAAGAGTTCTTATTCTGTGACAAATTGGATTTTCATATGTTCTGAACATTTCGTTTCTTTTATGAAAGGTAGTTCTAAATGAGTCCAGGAAATTCATCGTGCTTGACACCCTTAGAATTTCCTTGTTTCATTTATTATTAATCGTTCCAGTTCATCATGGATTTTTGCATTATCATAGTAGTAGATCATGTTGTTTATCCCTTCAACTATTCTTGATAAATATCTCCAGATATTCTTTCATTTCTCTTTTAAATTTGGTGCATCACCTATTTATTTCAGT
This sequence comes from Taxus chinensis, assembly GCA_019776745.2. NCBI lineage: Eukaryota > Viridiplantae > Streptophyta > Pinopsida > Cupressales > Taxaceae > Taxus > Taxus chinensis. The sequence continues at coordinate 977,679,981 of CM034146.1, forward strand.
CATTTACATGCTTTTTCTAACCTACTCCTAAAAGCTAGAGAAGAGTCAGCTTCTTTAAAACCTGGAGGTCACCTTAGAGCACACGTCTCACCAACCTAAGGTTTCCTACGACTATGATGGTTCATCTGTAAGGATCATCGTCGACAGTTTTCCTGGCATGCCTGGTGGGACATTAATCTTTCCTATAGGTTAAAGCAGCACCCAAGATTTATCAACGAATGTGAACAAGATCAAAAGTGAGGGAAGAAGGTCTCATTGACTATTTGCAGCTATCCCCTCTGGGACACAGAAGAGGAAGATAGGTTCAGAGGTCATCCCCCCCATGGACCAGACTCTCTCAACCCCTCCACTAGGTAGGCCCTTCACTCAGTCAATAAGGACCCTCAGACCTATCACTATGGTGGACCTTCAGCCTCCATTTCTGAGACTATTTGTTTCATGGGATTAGGGAAGCCCACTCATTTTTCCCACCCCTCGGTGGTATGGAATCCTATTCTAGCCAATGCATTAAAAGCATTTCCCAAGTTCAGCGGAGAAGACTTCAAAACCCCTGAGGAAATATCTTCAAGATGTAGCGGAGATATGTGCGGTACATTATATAAGGGAGTAAGATGTTGCCTTATGATTACTAGCCACCTCTTTCAAGGGGAGGGCCCTGGAATGGTACTAAGCCTTGACCCCTAACACTATCGGTACTTGGGACCAGTTGGGAACACCATTTGTAGAAAGGTTTAGTGAGAAAGGAGACCGATCATCACTCCTATAGCAATTAATTGGTATCAAAAAGAGTTGGCAAGAGTTGATGACAGATTTCAACACCTAGTTCCACAAAACTTGGCAAAGGATTCCAGTCTTGGCTAGACCACCTATAGGTATGGCTATTGTTTTCTACTTAAAATCCTTAAATTCAGATATTTTGGTAATGATTCAGTCATTAGGAGGGGATTCTTTACCATAAGCCTATAGCCTTGCAGTCCAAGCTGAGAACAATCTAATAGATGTAGGGAAGCTTCCTCCCAGAACTCTTTTTCCCATAAAATCCTGAGATAGCCCCCTTTCTACAAGTATAAGCCTAGAGTTCAACCTCAAGCCCTACTTCTCTATATAATTACCCCCAGTAGTTGCAACTCTTGCTCCTACTGCTACCACCTCATCTTCGTTCCTCGAAGATGGATAAGATGAGAAACATCCTGAGAAGTCTCTCAAATGAGATAGTAAACCTTAAGAGAAATCAAGCTGCTTATCCAATGAAAAATTATTAGAATGTCCAAAGTAGCTGACCCACTTACCTATCTACATATCAGAATGTTCAGAGGCCTCCAAACGCTTAGCCATTGAATCAAATAGTCCCTATACCCATGCCACTTCGAACCGCTCCCCCAAATAGCAGTAGAGAGCTCATCCCTGAACAAAATATTTGTCCAAGGAACCCAATGCCTAGTGCTTCCCTTGCAATAATCCTCATATGCCAAAAGACTGTCCCCAAGGGAACTTGCAGCTAAGGATAGCTGAGAAATGAGAAAGAGATGGTTATGATGCATGTGCAGTTGTACCTAATCAATCTGAGGGAGACCAAACATTGCTTTCACCACCCAAATGCAAGGAATGTCTTTAGAATAAGAGGTCGAGATCGCACCAGAGCATGCCCTTTTCTCCTAGGTAGAGGGGGAGGAGTTCATTTTTATAAATGAGACATCTGTTCTGAAACCTGCATAGTTAAACTACAATACTCACTTCAAGAAAAGGATCATTGAAGCAGACACACCAGCTTCTAGTTTAGTCAACAAGGTGTATAAAGAGCCTCTGATTATTATAATCGTGTCATTACCAAAGACAAAAGAAGTTCCCCAACCAACTATACAGGAGAAAGAGGTCCATCACCTTGAGAAGGAGAAGATGAAGCATCAACCACCTCTTAAACCATTGTTGGTTGGACCCATCAATGTAATCCAACAACTGAAAAAGGCACCAACCAGTGCATCCTTGTGGGATCTCTTAAGCATTCCCGATCAGAAGGAGCTGCTCCAAGGGGCGTTAAGATTGGAGGAGGATGTGACTATGGTGGGTCCCATAAAAGGACAAGTCAAAGACACCGGTGCCTTCATAAGCCATATTGCTAAATCAAAAGGAAGAAGTGAGTAAACCTAAGGCCCAACCCATTCTTTTTTACTCTTATTATAGGAAAGAAGTTACTACATAATTCCATGATAGATTCTGGCGCAAGCACTACTGTCATGCCTCAGGTAGTAGCAGATGCTTTAGGAGTCTAGTATGAGCCCTTGAAGAAGGGGTTATGCAACTGGAAGGGAAGTCTATACCAACCATAGGAATTATCAAGGGACTCCCATTACAACTCTATTCCTGTCCAAATATAACTTGTTTTCCAAGATATCATGGTGGTTAATGTCCCACTAATCTTCAGGACTCTACCTCTCCTGAGACTTCACAGCTAAAATCGGTGAGTACATGTCTTTGGATTGGTCCCACTTAATCCTACGCACCAAGTATGGGTCCAAGATGAAGGTCTTGTCTGAAACTAATCTCCAAGGAACATATAACAGACCAAGTACCTTCTGGTTTCGAGGCCTCCCATGCTATGATCACAAGAGAAGAAGAACTATATATAGAGGGTGGAGAACCCTAGGAGGGTGACCATCTATTTAATATTCCCCTTGGAGATCCATTTAGAAACTTTGATTCAACCGGCCTGGGCACTTACATCATTTCTAACGAAAACCCCACAATCCCAAAGGTAAAAAGTGAGGGTGACGCACTAGGGACAAGCTCCCCTGATGACCCCCAATATGGAGCTTATATTTTGATGGGGCTAGAAGTAAGAACGGCTCAAGATCTAGAGTTTTCCTCACCTCTCCAACCGGTAGGAAGATTCTCCAGTTGGTACATTTCTAGTTCTCTTGTACTAGTAATAAAGTGGAATATGAGGCCTTGGTGCACGGTTTATGCACCACCCAGAAGGAAGGTATCAGGAAGCTAAGGGTATTCAGTGATTCAGAATTAGTGGTCATACAAGTAAGGAATACCACCACCACCAAGAACCTAAGGATGAGATCCTACCGACACCGGGTTCTGGGATCTAATAGATGATTTTGAAGCTTTCAACATTAAGGTAGTTTCCCAGTGAGAATGTAGAGGCAGAAAAAATGGCTACCATTGGGTCTCAGTTTGACCCAGCCCAAGACCTTCTAGAAAATAAAGACTCCATAAAGGTAATCATTCACCCCTCGATCCCTGACAACCTCCATCATTGGTAGGTGTTTGATAATGACTGACAGGTCATACATTTCCTCCAGTAGTCTAATCATTTTGTGAATCAACTCCAGACCAAGGTTGAAGAAGCATATGGAGACTAGGTAATACAGTTAAAGAAGAACAAGCTCCCAAGAGGACTAATTACACTTGAAAACCTTTTCGAATCAGATGATGCTAGCTCAAATTGAAGGAGGTTCGAAGTAGTAAAAGAGGATTATGTAGAGCTGGAAATAGCCAGGGACAAACGGCTGAAAGTCGACAAGTCAGTAACCCAAAAGGATAGAGACTGAATCATAGCTTTGTGTCACAAGTATGACAAGGTGATGGCCTAGACATACAACGATCTTCATGGCTATGATAAAGATATTATCCAGCACACCATTGATCTGGAGGAAGGGGCTAAGCCTGTGCGACATAAAATAGAGACCTGTGAATCCTAAAGTGGAGGCCCTCATGGCTAAAGAGTTGAGAAATTTTTTGGAAGCTCACATCATTTTTCCAATCAAGCACATGATGTGGGTCTCCAACCTGGTTCCAGTAAGAAATAGAAATGGTGAATTCTGACTCTGTATAGATTTCAGGGATTTAAATAGAGCCTCCTTTAAAAGACCATTATCCCCTGCCCTCTATGGAACAAATTTTATAGATGGTTGCGGGATCTGAGATGTTTTCCCTATTGGATGGCTTCTCGGGTTATAACCAAATATGGCTTGCAAGAAGGGGATCAACATAAAACTAATTTCACGACTAAATGGGGAACTTTCTCCTATGCAAAGATGCCTTTTGGGCTCACAAACGCATAGTGGCTACTTTTCAAAGAGCCATGGACACTGCATTTGGAGTGCATTGATAAACAAGGTAATCCTCATATACCTTGATGATCTTACTGTGTTTACCAGAATGGCAGAGGAGCATTTTGATGCTTTAGAAGCCGTGTTTCAAAAATGTCAAGAATTTGGGATCTCTCTGAATCCTAAGAAATGTATTTTTAGCATTCCCCAAGGAAAAATCCTGGGGCATGTGGTGTCAAAGGAAGGAGTTTCCATTGATCCCGAGAGAGTCAGAGCCATCTTGGAGCTGCCCCTACTGGTCAACAAGAAGGTTGTTCAATCCTTTTTAGGAAACATCAACTTTGTTGGCAGGTTTATATCAGATTTTATGGGGACAATCCACCCCATTACTCTCATGCTAAAGAAATATCTAGTTTTCAAATGGACTGAGGAAGGTCTGGCAGTCTTTTGAATTAATCAAAGAGGCTATTACATCATTCCCTGTACTCCAAAACCCTGACTTCTCAAAATATTTCATCATGTATGTATACGGGGGAAAAATAGCATAGCATCTATTGTTAACTCAAAAAGGAGAGTGACAGGGGGAGGAACACCCCATTACCTTCTTTTCAAAAATGCTTCATGACTATGAAACAAGTTACAATTTTGTGGAAAGCCAGGCCTATGCCATAGTCAAAGGTTTGAAGAAATTTAGAAACTTGGTCACATAAAACAAAATTCTGGTCATGGTAGGCTCACCCCAGTGTCAAAGAGTATATAATGGAGGGTGAGATAACTAAAAAAAAGGGAAAATTGGATAACCAAAATCCTGGAATATGACATAGAGATAAAGCCCATAAAGCTCGTGAGAGGCAAGGGAATGTGTCAATATTTGACACATGAACCGGTCCCTGAAACAATTGACGAGTTGGAAAAGATAATGTACCTGCAAGAGGATAGACGCAAGGGATGGGTCTCTGATAGAATTCATTTTATTCAAACTAGAGATTATCCTAGCCATATCCCCTTGAAAAAGAGGAGGTATTACAGGAAACAAGGGACTCATTTTTCTATAATTGATGGCTTCCTTTTTAAGAGGAATTTAATGGGTTGATGTTGAGATGCCTTGAAGATGAGGAGGCCAAAAGAGTCTTAAGAGAATTACATCATAGAGACTCGGGTGGTCATTTTTCAGCCCAAACCACTGCTATAAATATTTTACAGGCATGATACTTTTGGCCTAGCTTGTTCACCGATAGTCAGGTGGAAAAAATCAAATGTAAGGTTTGTCAAGTTTACGCAAGTTTCTGAAGAAACTCCAGTGTTGACCCTCAACCCCATTTTAATTGAGGAACCTTTCACACAATTGGGTCTTGATTTCATCAGAATGGTTAATCCAAATTCAAGTACCAGACACTAGTGGATTCTCACGGAAACTGATTATTTCACCTGGTGGACAAAGGAAGTCCCACTTAAGGAGTCTACTGAAGATGTGATCCTATGACTCTTGCAGGATATCACCACTCGTTTTGGTTCCCCCCACACCATTATATCCGACAATGCTAAAGCTTTCCTGGGAGCTAAGGTGTCTAATTTTGTGGTCAAACATGAGGATATATTTAAAGACTTCCTCTAACTATTACCCACAAGGGAACGGCCTGATAGAGTCTACAAATAAGAATCTGATAAGACTCATTAAAAGGATGGGACATGAGCATAAAAGTTTGTGGCATGAGCATGTTAAAACAACCTTATGGGCCGATCGGATCACTCCAAAATAATATCCTAAAAGCTTCACCATATGAAATGGTCTATGGGAAAAGTGTTGTGATGCCAATTTCTTTGGAGATTCCCACATTACAATTGCTGAAAGGATTTGAGATAGAGGAGAATGGAGCAATATCAGTAAGGCTCGCCGAGTTGGTAGAAATCCAAGAAAAGTGTGAAATCACCCATGAGGCCATGATTAATTCTCAACAAATAGTTAATACATGGTTCAATCAAAAGACATCAGAGCCAAACTTCTAAATCAGAACCATCATTTTAAAGTGGGATGCTAGAGCAGCTAAACCCGAGAAACATGAAAATTTTGACCCCTTATGGACTGTGTTGGTCTAAAAATCTGTTAGTTAGGCACGTCATGGGGAAATAGGCCAACAGTGTGTAGGGCATAGCCCCTCTTTGAGATAGCAAAGAAAAACTGGTTTATTGCTAATCTATCAAGTAGGAATCTGTGCAAATCTATATTATTCTAACTTTAGAGTGTTTGGGATCTCATCCCAATAGATGTAGTTCCAAAAATGAATAGAAAGGTAGGAAGGAAGGAATGGAGGAGAGTAGATCTGGAGGAATAAAAGAAATGAATTCCAAAGATAGAAAGGTCAGAAGGTTTATGCTTTGGGCTGGTAGTAAACAGAGCCAAACTTACTTACATAAACAAATAAAGCAATACTAATGAATAGATGACAATAGTAGGAATGAATCCAACAGAATAAAAAAATAGATCTAACTTAAGAAAGATCTGATGCAAATAACACACATATGGAGCACAAAGTCTGAATATATGTATTAATATTTCTTCTGTTACAAGAAAGCACAAAGTATTTCTCTCCTCACTTCTCGTTTCATACAAAAAATGTCCACCCTGCTGAGTACAACAAGTATTCAAGTATTTATAGAAGGAGAAGAGGAAAAAAGACAAAAACAAACCAACTACTTATAGAATATCTTACAAGATATTTACAAAATATCTAAAAAGTCAAAAGTTGACTTTGGGCAAGTTTTTGGATAGCAACATCCCATGGTGCAACATGGATGATGTCATCATAAATTCCAACATGATTTTTAAATATTTTTAAAAAAATGATCAAAGCATACATAAGAGGAGAAACTACTCCTCATCATCTCTTTGCTCGAACTTGGTGTCTTGCTTTTGATCGGGAGAGGTGATGTGACACTGTGCTCGATATTCCATGAACTTGGTAATCATTACTTGAAGTTGATCATGATCTAGACCTTTGAAATGGTCACCAATGACTTCGCAAGTTTCTTTTTCATTCTTGAGCTTGTCAGGTAACCCAGGAAACTCTTCACACGCATCGATCAAGAATCCAATGAAATCATGGCAGGCCAAGAGGTTATTGATTGAATCTTAGTCGAAAGTGACCTCTGGTGCCAAACCTTGAGTTACGATAGCCTTGAAGCTCTGGAATGTATCATCTACTTCCCTTAAGATGTACAATTCACTTAGCGTCCCTGGAGACATATTTGTAACTGTTTGCTCCATGTTGTATCATGCGTCCAGGGCTTCATTTTTTATTTTATCTATCCTCTCTAGGATATATTCCATTTAATCAACCTAGTAATCTAAGGAAACGAGAGCTTTATTATGTGCCTGCGGGTGATCGATGATGCCGACCTTTAATAGGTCATTAGCTAAGCAGTTAGCCATTACTTGGAATGTTTCATGTTGCAACCTGGCATTATCCAACTCCTCAGAGAGGGAACCTGCTACTGCTTATAGCTCCTTATTTGCTTGATCTATATCTTAGTAGAGCACTGTGAATTTCCTAATCATTTCCTCACTATCTCTGAGGATTCTCTCAATCCAGGAGGATACTACTACACCTTTTTCACTAATCTTAGCATATTCATTTATTTTATCTTGACTAAGAAATTCCATGGGTTCGGCGGTAGTCACAAGAGGAGCGTTGCCCATTTTCTACAATGCTTGAAGGAGATGTTTTTTTTATTCCTTGAGTATTCTCTTCTCCTCTTTTGCTTGTTGTAGCTTCTTATAGAGAGCATCCATAGCGGACAAGGCCTCTCCTTGTAGGATTTCAGATGAGGTTCTCGTTGTGACTTGAGTCACTATGAAGTTTGTGGGAGACAGATCCTTCTTTTCCTTGGTGGGGTCTGGATAAGAATTCTCCATAACTCTCTCCCCCGAAGTGCTTTTTGAAAAGTGAGTTATTTCTTTCTACTTCGTGGGTCCCTTCTTTGGAATGACAGAGAAGTCCATGGGTGTGATGGGAACCTTTCTCTTATGCTAGCCTAGATGGTCAGAAATCCAGCTAGGACTTATGGGAGTGGGAGTAGAGGGAATAAAAGAAGAAACACGGGTGAAAGGGGAAGCAACTGTAGAGGCCTCAGGGAAGTATGTTGAAACACTCGGTGGTGGCATTGACAAGGAATCCAACGCACCGTTGCTTGTGGGGCCTAGGGTTACTACAGGAGAAGAAAAGAACATGGAAATGGAAGGGATCTGTAATTGGATGGAGGGAACACTGGGTGACAGATCCGCGAGAGAGGAGAATATGGAAGAGGTGGGAGATGGAAGGGAGGAAGGTAGATAAGAAGACACATCCATAGGAATAGATGCTTAAATGACAAGAGGAGGAGAAGAGATGGAAGAAGGGACGCTGGGTACCTTGGTAGTTGTAGTTGTGACAACATCTTGAGTGGTTGTATCCGTTGAAACTTCTGTTGTTCTTTATTTACCTAGAGATACCAGGTAAATTACTTGTTTCTCATAAGTAGTAGGAATTTCAAGAGTTTTTCTCTTGTTTGCTTGATTCAACCTCCTTGTCTTTTCCTTTTCCTTTCGGCACATAGGCCAGTCTTGGAGGTGCTCTTCCTAAAGGAGAAGTAGTGAAATCTACTCCGAGGTAGGTGAGACCATTCTATTTACACCAATGTTCGGGTGCACTGCAACATGTTCTTAACTCTTTCCTGAATGGTTTTCGGTGCTTTGGCTCTGTCGATCTCCACAAATGGCCAATCATCCCCAACTGTGTCAAAGTAAACCTAATCAATTTCTTGATTAGTGTCTTGGAATTCCTTTGGGATGATAGCAATGCCATAGTGGATGATCTCCTCCAGAGCCATCTGGGTGTGATCCTTTTTCTTGATGTCTATTTCATGTGTCAGATTGATCCAGATGTCCTTGATCTTAGGAACATGGATGGGATCAATTTTTACCTTTAGGAGGTAACTCTGGCAGTCAAAGGTTGGCCTTTGTGGGAAGTTGTGCTTTAGATTCAGAAACTCAAGCTCAGCATACATCTCCCATGCTTTGGCCAGTGTGGTGCAGGTGTATCGGCCAACTGTAAGGCGGAATGGAGTCCCTTCTTTCTTTCTCTTCATACACTTCTCATGGTAAGTGATCAGTTTCCTTGACAACTCTAAAGGGATCAGTTTTTGCCCTACATACCTTGGCAGCTTTGTTGGTTCACCCTTGAAAATCATAGCTCTGAGGTATGTGAATGTGGGGAATTACGTGAACAACACTCCCCATTTCTTTGTGGCAGAAATTACACTCAGGCTGGTCTGGCCATGTTTCATGTTTGGCCTCAGCAAGTAGATTACCTCATAGAAGAAGCAATCATTAATCTTAGAGAACTAGGAGATACTGGCCTCAAGCTTTAGTTTTGGGTAGAACTCATATATCTTGACTTGGGGCCATACCCCATTTCGAGCCAACCGTGTGAAATTTCTTGTTGATGCAACAACATATACAACATAGAAATTCATGTAGAATTCCCCATTGTTAGAACTTGTTAAAGCTGCTGGGAGATGGTGTTACTTATTATTTCACCCCAATCAAAAAATTGATTAAGCTCATTCTTTCTCATGGTCTCTAGATACCTCAACATCCATTTGTGGAAATAATGGGCATCAGGGAGCCCAAATACTCTGTCTAGGAAGGTGATTGTATCACTCAACTCCTCATTAAAGTCACTACGATGGATGGTCTGTGGCCATCTGCTCACTGACTTCTTATTTTTTAGATAAAGCTTATTCATCATTTGCATGCATTTATCCTCATTATCATCCTAGGCCTTCTTGTAGTCTTCTAGACTTATTTCTACATAATGTCTGTGATGAGGAATACCCGGGGTTAGTGCAAAGTGACGAGTTGTGAGGTCGATGATCGTATTTTGTTCTTTTTCTTCGACACACCTAGTGTCCTTGTTGTAACACTGAGAAACCAACATGATGAATTCATTATTTACAACACTTACTGGAAACCCAACTGCAAAGTGTAATCCACTACCCACTAGTTTGTTCATCCACGAGCCACTGCTTGATTGGTTGGTCCTTGCCAAAAATTTATCCATATCAATATGACCTAGCTTAGAGTCTCTGATGTCAAGGTCACTCTCTGCATATGAGTCAAGCATCCTGACTTTCTGATACTTATACTTCATCTCTTGTTCCGAATGCTTAGCTTTAGCTTTAGAATTTTTTGGTTTCTTACTTGATGAAGACATGTGTGAGCTCAAGGATGGATGTTTTTGTTCTGCAAGAAGAATCAAGGAGGTCCAACATAGAAGAGCCATGTCAACTGTCATGTTATTCATAATGAAAGCTTGTAGAATGAACAACTAGAAATTATAAGGCTTAGGGCGCAAGGAGCAGGTTCATCGCATGCTGCAGAGGCTTAAAAATGTTGGGTGCACTTTTGAAGATGTCAACATTTAAAAAGGTACGTCAGTGTTCATAAGAGAAAAGTTGTGCCAAGTTTAGAAAGGGCATAATTTTGCAAGGTGTTACATGAAAAGTTTTAGTGCCAAGGATAAGGCGTGGGGCATGGGTTAGCAACACACAACATGGCATGTTGATGTTAAGGAATATGTGCCTGCGCCTAAGGAAAATTTGATTTGGTGAGGTGCACGAAAAGTCTGTGTTACATGCGTTTTAAGTGTGTCAGGGCACTACTTCAGAATATGTTGTAAGGAAAATCAGTGTGCCTAAGGGTTAGACGTGGGGTGCGGGTTAGCAACACATAACATGTAGATGTTGAGGTTGTTCACAATGCACCTGCGCTTCTCGAAAAGCTGCTAAGTGTTATTTAAGCTGGTGTGGAAAAATATTGTGTTACCTGGGTGTATATTACACCAAGGCGTGAATGTGAGAGGTGTAACATGGAGAGACAGTGCGCAAAGGGTTTGATGATTTTTTACAATTTCTTTGATTTCTTCTCTCTTTTGGTTTTGTCAAATGGCAAAGAGAGAGTTTCAACAAGATAACAAGTAGGGAAATATGGCCTTTGGTTTCTTCAGAGGCAGGGGCCTTCTAGATTTGTAGATCTGGAAGGAGAGGAAAAGGGGTTTCCAGGTGGTTATAGATTGATAGGTTCCTCTTTTAGATTTAATCTTTTTTACACAAGCCATAAGTCTAACACAACCAAAAATAAAAAACACAACACAACAAGGATGGCAGAAGCCACTTACCCAGATTTATAAAAGACGAAGGATGACGTGGGATCCACAAGCTCAAAAAATGGCATGCGGGGGTGACAAGGATAGCTGACAGGCGCAAAGAAAATACTATTTTCAATTTTCAATTCATGAAAATGACAAGTGTTGGGTTCCTACTTATAGAAAAAATGGCATTTATTGTCTCACCAACTTCTTTTGGGGCATCTTTGGGAGTGTCGACACGACAAAAAGTGCACCTTAGCATAACCTTATGGATGTCAACACAACACTTCCAATGCCTAAGTGCACATTTCCGATGTTGTCATGATAATTTTAGTGCCAAAGGGGCACAACTTCATTGATATCGACACAAAAATGAATGCGCCAAAGGATTTTTTAGGTGGCAAAAATTTGGGTATGTCGACACGACATTTCCTACGCCTAGTTCAAAAAATGCACAATTTTGGAATTGTTGACACATGAAAAACTGCGCCAGGGGTAAAAAGCTAAAAATGGCTAAGTTCATAAATAACTTTGATTTTTGAAAGGGAGTTTTAGGCCATTTTGAACGTTATCAGACTTCTTTTGGGAACCAAAACGGAATTTTTGGTACGGTTACCTAAAAATTGCCCTTGTCAATTTTGTAGGATAATAGACCGGACCATTCATAATCAATGTATGTAAGTATCATAACTCATTCAAGCTCAAAACCATGGCAGGAAATCCTTTGGCGATTCCAGTAAATGGGATCCATCTGAAGCCCTACGTTTAGGTACCTTCTTAAGTCGTATCATATGTGTATATTGATGCCTGTTTTGTAGTTTTGTTTTGAGCCTCCGCTTTCGTTGGGTGTTTTTGCCACGTGCTCCACTACCCCTATCCACGTCACTTTTGATATATCGAAGAAAGCACCCCTGTCATCTTCTCACATTAAATTCATCATCAAAGGTAGGGGCCTCTTTCCTAAATAAATGCTCTACAATCAATGAAAGATCTATTAAAGGTGCCAAGTTTGGTGCCTTGGGTCTCTCACTTAAAGGAAGCATTATGAGAAGTAACACCGGGCACGTACAAGTTTTACTCATTGGGTAGCAAGGCTATTAAAGGACCCTAGAGCTCTGTTTGATAGGATCATTATGAAGTATTTAGATTTTTATCGGTGAATATCAAAGTATCCAAAATATTTGGAGTCATTCGAAGAAATTCAGATCACCATGGTCGGCACCACCTCCAGCTCTACTCAGGTAACAAAGTCTTACATGGGACAACCCATTCCTCCCTGACAACACCATCCAAAGTTAAAATACCTAGACCCATTATCTTGGTACAATGACCCTTCGCTGGTCATTGACCTCACCGATGATATATTCAAGCCCAGTCTCAACAAAAGGCCAAAAGCTTTGAGAGAAGAAGCATGCACCAGTTTCAACCTTCAGGGAGACTCGGAGTCATTAGGTGCTAGGACTTGGAGCACCACTCTTTCCCAATACATGGTTCCTCTCACACACTCATTCCAAAAGCTCATACAAATGTGTGTGGAAAGTTCCAAATCAGGAAACCATACCATCAAGGGCCATAATTTAGTTGCTGTAATCACATGGAAGGCAATCAGGGACATGTTAGCCCTAAACTATGATTAGTAGGTCAGTTTCTATGAAATAGCCAAGCTCTAGAATGTATGGGTCCAGTGTCCAAATGAAGTCCGTGACCCTTACCAAGGAACTGTGACAGTTCGACTTCAGCGCATCATGGGTTCCCAGTTTTCCCCATCCCCTTAAAGTCCCTCAAGCATGACATGCTCAGGATTGTCTAACTCTATGTTGACTTTTATTTTTGGGTAGGACTCTGAAAGAATACGTTTGAGGACTAGCAGATGGTGGATATATTCCTAATGAGGACCGTACCAGTACAAAGAAAATATATAAATTCAACTTCCCAGAAAGTCATAGAAGGTGTCAATTTTTAAATAGCTCCAAGAATTTCTCAATGACATCCACCTTCAAGTATTCATCTTTCCTTTTTCACCTCATTCTTGTACCAAAAATGCTCAGTATTTCGGTCAATTCATGACCCTGACCCTGTGGGATACTGAGGTTAATTCCCCAAATAGTATCCTAGCATTTGAATGGACCCATATATTGTCTCGTTCTTCAGACATCTACGATTTTTTCAATGCTTTTATGGGGCCTCTTTTGCTATAGCTCGATTCTAAAGAGATCGATAACAAAAATGAATGACTCTACGTGGTCTATCTTCTCATACCCATTGCACCCCATTGACTACTTCTTTGCTAGCGGTCATTTTATGATTCAATTCCATGGATTCAGAGGTGAATCTTTCATGCTCCCAAGGAACCTCACACCATCGGACAGCAGAGCCTCAAAGTCACCCAGTAGCTCATCATGCTAGACCTGGAGGTCAACTCCACTAGAAATAAGAAAGTAAATCTATGACCTCCATTTTATTAGGGGAGGGATTATTGTAATCAAGAGGCACAGGTAGAACCATTGTATCTTTTTTGGAAGCTTGCCTCCTATGGCTTCACCTTGATCCAAGACTCATGGAGGTTATGATCCAGACGGGAAAATAGTTTAATACACTATCTACAAATAAAATCAAAAGTCCCCTGTAAATATGAATCGAGGCCATTTTTCGATTCATGATGAAGCCTCAAGGCTAAAGCACTTGAGATCTTCATCAAACTCTAAGATATCCCCACTCCAGACAGGGATTCATTTCATCAGGTGAAAAATGCATTTGACCCCTACTCTAACAATTGGGAAAGGGTTGAAAGTAGCCTTAAGAAGAAAGGATTGGAAATCCAAGAAGATCAAGGGATTTTGGAAATACATGCAAGAAATCAGCCAAACCATACAGAACTTCGAGTATGTTCTCACTGACGAGCCCTGGTAGGATAAGGTGGGATGCAGAGCATAACTCCGATGTAGACAGTGAGGATATACTTGTCCTCACTTCTATGATCAACCTCTCAATTCAACCACGAGGTCCTCCGAGCTACAACAATGAATATCTAAGGTACCTTCATTGAGCCACCTCCTCTTTAGACTCCTCCTCAAATTTCCCCATTCCCTCGAGCTCTTAGAATCTACAGTAGAGGGAAAGTTTCTCTCTCAACCCAGCCCATAAGAAGCTAAAAATTAGTCACGATTCCTAGAAGTCTACCACCTAAGGCTACACTCTCTGGTAATGTTTCCACCTCCACCTTCCCATTCAAAAGGAATCCTTCAGTCTGTCACTACATACTAGCCTCTTCCTCCGCCTGGATCTCCTCTACTTTTTTAGTACCCTACTACCATCCCAATCTTCTCACCTCACATTATCACGCCCCCTTCTTCAGCCCTGGTATCTACAGTATCTCAATCACTAGTGACTGTTCCATGCATGGCCTGCCACCTGGTTTACCATTTGTCAGGTGGGATGGTCTCTTCTCCTTCTAAATTTTTGAAGTCAAGAAGAGGTTACCAAGGTAGTCTGAGATCAAAGGATATCAAAGCAGAGAAATAATACAGATGGTGGATCTATCAACTAAGTAGGTTTGATCCCTGTATGATCATCAACAAGGCTCCTTAACTATTTCTCACCTTTTCCCTTAGGTATCCAAGCTCATAGATCAAATGTGCCATGATGACTATTCCATTGGCACTATCACAATGGACCTCACTTAATTCTAACCTCAGGACAAAGTTCAAGTTGATGAATGAAATGGTGGTGGTAGTCACTACCAAATACTTTGAAGCTCAACAATTAGCTAAAAAAGATGCAAGCCAGCCTTCAAAAGGTAGAAGCTACAGCAGTGGGCCACATGGCTGAGCTTAAGGCCAAGGGCAAAGAGGTAGACCAACTCAAGAGGGATTTAAGGGACAAATCGACCAAGCAATCCTCCTCATGACTTCTCAATCAAAGGCAAAATCTCTGGCAGCTAAGATCACCACCACCGAGGGCCTTGGTTAATTCACTTTCACAGGAAAAGGATGGCCTTCAAGCCAAGATAAAATCTTCTGATAAAACGGTCAAATATTTGACTAACCAATTGAGTCATGAATCTCAAGAAGATCTAGAATTGTATCGTTAATACAAGGTCTATATGCCTCCTATTGTGACAAGATCATCACCACCACCGCCAAAAATCTATCCCCGATGCTCAGATTTATATCCAATACATAGGAATTGTGCTCTAAGGTAGAAAGTGTAGTCTCTACCATAAAGAATGCCTTATCCACCAAGGTCTAGGAGTCAACAACTCCTAATTCTATAAACTCTACAACACCTTAGATCTAACTCTTCAAAATGCAGGAATCACCGACAGGGTGGTTGACGGCAGCAAAGATCAATGAGATTCTGAGTTGTGACAAAGCTTTTGTCAAATGTTAGAATCTCTTGGCACAGCTTCGCCAGGGTATGAGGGAAAGAAAACAGAATATCAATGAATTAGTACAACTTGGTTTCCCCTCTCCCTTCCCAAATGATTCTATGGTCTTATCCAAAGACCAAATTCAGCAACTTCTGATCACTAAGTGCAACAAGACGAGATAATTTTCCAATCTTTGAAGGAAGAATCTAGTGTCATTGAGGTCGAGGCCATCATTAATCCTATTATACAGCCATAGAGTTCCGATTGCATGTGGTCATGCATAGAGCCCTTCAAGGTTTCTTCCACAGGGAGATAATTGAGTAGGATCGATCTTTTCAAGCCTTTTAGTGAATAACCTACCCAATAAAAGAATAATGGCTCAGGTATTAGGATTTTTTGTGAATGCTCCTAAATGACCTAATGGTTAGCCACAATTTTTGAAATTTTGGGAAGGCATGAGATATCAGGTTCTTCCATGGTAGGCATAGAATCTCTTGGCGAGTCACCAAACTGATTATATTATTTTATCATGACTCTTTTTTTAAGTATTTTATCCCCATACTCTAGATGCCCTCAATTGCTCCAAAGCTAGTAACAATTAAGTATGAAATGCTCAGCGGTGGTCTCCACATGTCTCTATAAGCACATCCCTAAGTTTGAGCATTCAAACGAGTTCTCAAACTCACACAAACACTCCACGTTTCTATCTGACACATCTTTGGTATATCCCAAAAGGAAGGAGGATCCTAAGTGAGTGCAAGCCCTCCACGTGGCTCTGAATGAGGAGTCTAATCAGATAGGGATTCAGTGGCAGTACCAAGAAGGGAGTAGATGCATGGATTTCTATAAAGGGATGAAATATTTATTCCGAAACCATAAGGCTCAAATATTTGAATTAGTAGGGAAGAAAGTGATGACATTGCATTTAAAATACCAGGGGCAAGATCCAGAAGGATAAGTGTAAGGCCTTATTAGAATTGAAGGCAAAGGGTGGTAGCTGAAAGTGATGGAGGAAAAAATGTTTCCTATAAAAGGAGGAAAAATACAAGAAGAAAAACGGAGAGAGCTTAGAAGGAGGGAATTCTGAGTCAAACAAAAGGTAGGTTAAAAGTGAAGAGTTCTATATGTTTTATCTAGCCTTAACAAGCCTCTATCATAGAAGATAAGTGTAATTTGTGCTTTTATGGGCCTTATGTACCCTTTCTCTATATGAATAAAGAGTTCTTATTCTATGCAAATTAGATTTTCATATGTTCTAAAATTTTGTTTCTTTCATGAAAGGTAGTTCTAAATGAGTTAGAAAATTCAACGTGTTTGACGTCATTAGAATTTCCTTGTTTCATTTATTATTAATCATTTCAATTCATCTGATTTTTGCATTATCATAGTAGTAGATTATCTTGTTTATCCATTCAAATATTATTGATGAAGATATTAGATATTCTCCTATTTCTCTTTTAAAAATTAGCACATCCCCTATTTATTTCAGTCATTTACATGATTTTTCTGACCTACTCCTAAAAACTAGAGAAGATCTAGCTTCTTTAAAATCTGGAGGTCACCTTAGAATGCATGTCTCACCAACCTAAGGTTTCCTATGAATCTAATGGTTCATCTGTAAGGATCATCGTCAATAGTTACCATCCTTTCTTTCTCTGTGGTGCTAATATTTTCCTTCTCAAAATCGACATAGCACCACAAAGACATCTTACCTATATTCGTGATGAACCTGTCATTTTTATTGAATAAATATTCAAGAGACACAAGACCTTTTTGGATCTTGTTTCCATTCATCCTGATGATAGTTTTTGAATCTACTCCATCTATCCCTTCTTTGTCTTAATCTGCCACTAACTCACTTCCCTCATACAAGAGACTGCTAAAGTTGTCTCTTTGCTCCAAGAAAGAGAGAAGTTGAATGTCAACATTCAAAACTTGCTAATGATTTATGTTATCCAATACACTTGTCTGAACACCATTTTAATATTCACTTTTTCCTTTTTGAAGGTGTTGGTATCAAGATTTAATCTCCTTCACAACTTGAACAATCATGAACTTACACAAGATAATCAACGATAGATAGATGGTTTGTATGTCATTTGTAGCTGGGGAGCACACCTATCTGCTTGTTTGCATTCAAGATTTGAGGGAGTGGATAGCACCTTCATAAGGGTTTTGATCTAACCCTCACTATTTTAGGTTGTGCCTACCAACCAAGGCAAGAGAACCTATATTGCAGCCCTTGTATAGTAAAGGAGGTAGAGATATCCTTGTGTTTTGCATTATGACATGAAAGAGGCCTTGTGAAAACATGATCAAGTATCCATTATCCAAACTCAAAGGATTTGTCACTACTAAATGATGGAAATGTTCTCAAAATAAGGCTATGGCTACTAAAGACATGATAAAACCGTGATACGCTTTGAGCATTTTTGTGAAAGGATTGAGTTTTTTTGTGGACACACAGTGAAAATGCAGGGGTAGTATAGGTAGGATGAGTAAATTTAAATGATATTCTGATGGGAGAATTTTTTACAAGACAAGATAAGGAATTACCCACTTCTTTGGGAAGCTTTGCAAAAGAATTACAACACCTAAATAGTAGAGATGTTTTAATGAGTTTGAAGTACTCTTTCAACCACGATGTGTGCACAAATGGAGGCCCAAATCTGTACTATTCCACACAAAAATTTGATAACCTGCCACAAATTTTTGAAGTAAAATATCAATGAAGCATTTAGAAACCCTTGTTAGATCATGACTTAAGGTACACCCTTTACAAACACCCTCAATTTACAAGGAAGGTAAGATGAATTTAAATTTGTTTATCTTCACTTAAATGAATGCTCTTCTGAATGGGAGATTGCAGATGCCTTCAAACCCTCTACAAGAAATGAGACCATGTATGACCAAAAAATATCCCAAACACAAGATTGCAACATGAGCATGAAACACAAATTGAAAACATACTGAAATACAAGTGTATGCAAGCTTTGCCAAGAGATAAAACCAATCAATCTATAAATTTTGATCAAATACACCAGTAAGGGAATGTTATTAAGACAATCTCAAAGCTTGTTGATGGATTTACAGCTGAAACCAACTCAACATGATGAACATCTGATACAAATATGAATAAAAAATGGCTCTCAGGTAGTTTCTCCAAAAGAAAATGGACTTCTTCCAACTTTCCTCTTGAAAATTCTTCTCTCTTTCTCCAAAAATCCCAACATAACCTACAAAATATCTCCAAATTACATAATATACCCTTTTCTAGCTTGGATCCTTACATCCCAAGCAAATAATATGCTAAAGGGATCAAATTTGTTACAAAACCCTATCCATTTCATGAAAATGACATCAAACTGTAAAATAGCTCGCATATTGCCAAGAATGCACAAATATTTTAAAATATTGCATGAATTCAGATCCTTATCCATCCCAGGGTGACATTTTTGGCATTCAGACAAGCTAATATGGTTTTCCAATCATTTTTCACCTTTTATTTCATCATTTTTAACTCTGTAACTTTTAATTTTTTACCTTTCATGTGTTTTCATGGGCTGAGGAAAATATTTCATGAAAATCACTATAGGGCACTGAAATAGCTCAAATGAATGATTCCATTACATCCAAAAGGTTGAGGGGATACGATTTCATATAAAATTTCATGTGATTTGGTGCAAAAATGATGATTCCAAGTTCTTTGGAGCTCCAATGGTGGCAAGAAATGAAAAACACTCAGCAACCGTTGATTAAATCAACTTTAAATCTCTGCCCTCCACGTGTCTTGATGAGATTTGACATGTAGGCTCAAAAAATATCTTCTTTGAATTCTAGATAAGGTGGAAACGTGTCCAAATACCATTGGACCAGGCATCCAACCTTAAAAACACATTTCAAACCTTTTCTGACCTCGGGAAATTTTTTAAAATTTTCCCCGCATGCCCCCTGAACATGCCACGTGTCCCTAGGTGGACCCTACTAAGATCCGCTAGCCAAAATAACAAATTTTGCTCCCTTTTTGAGAAAAGTTAAATTTCCTCAAAAACCTCCATGGGCCCGAACACCCGCTGCTTCTTCTGTCATGTGTCTCCTTCCCATTCGATGTGGAGCTGACCTTCCAATTTCACCTCCAAACCTCCACAAACATCAAAACACCCTGTGGGCCCGTGCTCCTCTTTTTTGACCTTTGAATAGTGCCACATGTATCCCCCTAATTGGCTGTGGGGGGACACCTCCAATATTTTCCATGGGTTCATTTTTCCCTTTGAAATTTCTTGCTAAAGTTTGAAAATTTTCCAACATTTCTTCCGCCCTCAAAATCCCCGCCAAATCTGGGACATGTGTCCTCCTCCCATTTATCGCGGGCTCCCAAGCAAATATTTTCATCTAGCATTTTGAAGCCAAAAACTTTCAAATTCTTCTAAGTCCCCGCTTTTCCATTCGACCTCCCTGGACACGTGTCCTCATCTCATTCGATGCGGTTTCGCGGGCCAAATTTTTACTTTAACATTTTGAAGTTAAAAACTTCAAAAATTTTACAACCTCCACCCCTCCATGCTAACTTTCTTGGACACATGTCCATTTCTTATTGGAGGCGGGCCTCTCAACCCAAAATTTGACATTGAGAATTTTGCAAAATGAAAGCCAAAATTCCTAAGGCATTTCCGCCACCCGCCAATCCTTCGACCAATCACATCGTGCCACATAGGGATTTTAGTATAGCAGGCGGGGCCGCAGACAAAAATTTTCCCTTTGCCAAAATTTCTAAAAATAACAAGTTATAACATTTTTTTGATCATCCTTAGCCAATAGGATCCTGCCACGTTAGCATAAAGGTTGCAATGATAAATTTGACGGCCTGAGAGCCCGTTAAAATGTGAAAATTACAGAGGATGCCCTAGAAATCAATTTTTTTGAAAGGGAAGGTAGATTTCTCAATTTTGCATCGATTGAATCATGTTTTGACATTGATTTAGACCTGGGGAGTGAGATTTCACCTTCATAAAAATGGAATTTGATCAATCATGGGTTTCTTTTACGTTTTGGCCAAGGAAAAATAACACAACCCATAAAAATGAAGAAATTAAGGCACCAAAAGGGGGAAACATGGAAATTGTTTCAAAATAGGGAAGAATAACAACATTATGAGAATTTTCAAAGCATTCAACTGGAAGAAACGAGTTGCATATCACCCACTCGAGTAGATAAACATTTTCTAAGTAGATTAAACATGGTAATTAGGGCAAAGTGTGTAAAGTGAGTATTTGCACCAACATTGGCTCCTACTTGGAGATGGGCACTCCCGGCGAGTGCCACAAGATCACAACATAGACCAAGTGCCAAAAATCCATTGGGAAAGGAGTCAAAAACACATTTGCAGCCCAAAAAACTAGAATTTCACCAAAAAGGACCAAGGAAAATAGACCAACAATGGTTTCCAAGGACAAAAGGGAAAACCACAAGCTAACAACAAGGAAAAGACAAAACAGAAACAAGGGCTATACAAAATGTACAACTTGTGCATACCTCACATGGGGATTCAATCCAAGAAATGTTTTAAATGTCTACCATTAACAGGCAGCTCCAAAAAATCCCCATCTAAATCCTTTAGAAAAAATGTATTTTCTCTAATCCTGATATCAATGGCATAAGGGCCCATCCACAGAGCATCAAAACTGCCATGTTTTCCCTTATCTTCATGCCTACTATCCCATAGCAAAACTAGATCTCCAAAACTGAAAGCTCTAGGGGTGACCTTCTTATCAAACAACTTCTTCAATTTCTCCCTAAATCTGACATGCCTTTGATGAGAAACTCTCTTTTCTTTTTCCAACTCAATGATCTAATTGATTCTTGATTCATATGGGCCATGTTCTTGATCTTCTAGCTGTTGGGCAAACTGAAAAGTGGATAATTGCAAGTGCAAGGGCAACAAGGCTTGAGTTCCATACACCAATTCAAATGGACTCTTACAAGTTACTCTTTTTGGAGTGATCCTATCTACCCATACTGTAAATTTTAATCTCTCCCCACTTCTTCTTGTTGATCTCCAAAGTCCTTCTAATAATATTGAGCAAGTTCTTGTTACTTGACTCAGCTTGCCCATTCCCTTG
Organism: Taxus chinensis; assembly: GCA_019776745.2. Taxonomy (NCBI): domain Eukaryota; kingdom Viridiplantae; phylum Streptophyta; class Pinopsida; order Cupressales; family Taxaceae; genus Taxus; species Taxus chinensis. The sequence continues at coordinate 977,701,714 of CM034146.1, forward strand.
TGGATTGTAATTTGAAGAATAATTCAAATTTATCCCATATTCATTACACATTACCATCAAAGGATTGGCTCTAAAACACATAGCATTATCAGGTACAATCTTAACTGGAATTTCAAACCTACATATGATATGATCCAGTAAGAAATCCATCACCACTTGGTGTGTTGCCTTTCTAGATGGAATGGCTTCAACCCATTTTGTGAAGTAATCAGTTGCTACAAGGATCCATTTGTAACCAGCACTAGAAGGATCTAAGATCTCACTTATGAAGTCCATTCCCCATTGTTTGAAAGGAGCTTCAATTGATACAAGCTATAAAGGAAGGGAGCCTAAAGCTTTCAATCTTCCTAAGAAGCGTTGGCAACTATCACATCTTCTAACTAGCTGGTTTGCATCTTTAAAAAGAGTTGGCCACCAATAACCAGCTCTTAAAATCTTATGTGTTGTCACTCTCCTAGAAAAATGTCCTCCAAAAACTCCCCCATGGAAATCAGTAATCAACTTGGGAGCTTCATCTTCAGTTATGCATTTCAAAAGGACACCTTTAGGGTTCTTTAAAAGCCAGCCCAAGGTTTGTTATGATATATTTATGAGAAGCCAGCTTGAGGGCTCTTTTATTATTTTTATTCAAGTAATTAGGACAGCATATGTGCTTGAGGTAGAAGACTACATCCTTGTACCATTCAGAATTCATCAATTTGCCAAGAAGATCTGCCCTTTCTTCCTCTAGCTAATTCACTTCTACATTTTACAAATTACTTTCAGCCATGAGATTGGCAAGACCCAAACCTCTTACCAGCTTTGTTGTTTGGATATCCATATCATATTCTTGTAATTTGTTGACCCATCTACATCTCTTTCTTGATATCTCCATGTCTGATGAAATGTCTTTAACCATTTTATGAGGAACATAGGCACCAACTCTTGAACTCAAAATGTAAGGTCTAAAAATCTTTGTTGCCTTTACCAAAGAAAATGCTTGTATCTCCATAATTGTGTACTTCAGTTCAGGTGGTAAAGCCTTGCTAAAGAAAGCAATAGGCCTCTCAGCTCCATTCTCATCCCTTTGCAACAAAACTGAAGCAATAGTGAATTCAGATGCAAAAGAGAAGATTTGGAAAGGCATCTTATAGTTTGGAGCTGCCAAAACAGGTGCATGTTTAAGTGCATCCTTTATTCTTTCAAAATTTTGGATGGAAGCCTCTTCCCATTTGATAACTTGTTCCTTTTTTAGCATTCTTGTTATTTGAAGAGTGTAGCTCAACAACATTGGAAACAAACCTTCTAACAAAATTGATTTGGCCAAAGAAATATTGAATACCTTTCTTGGTTCTTAGAATAGGCACCTTGCTGATTGCTTCCACTCTCTCAGGGTGTATCATGACACCTTCTTTAGACACAATATGTCCCAAAAACTTGGCCTTTTTCCACACCAAAATGGCACTTCTTTGGATTGAGTGAAATTCCATAATCTCTACATCTTATTAGCATCTTTTCTAGGTGGTGAAAATGGTCTACTCGCTGCCTTAAAAAAATAGTCACATCATCTTCGTAAACTGCACTAAATTCATTGATATAAAAAGCAAAGGAAACATCCATTGCCCTTTGAAAAGTAGCACCAGCATTCATCAATCCAAAATGCATCCTTACAAAAACATAAGTCCCCCAAGGAGTAGTGAAGGTTGTCTTTAAGTCTTTCTGATTCTTTGATAATTACTTGATTGTATCTAGAGAAACCATCCAAAGTAGAAAGCATCTCTGACCCTGTTACAAGCTATAGCATATTCTACATATTTGGCAAGGGGTAATTTTCCTTCATAGATGCTTTTTTTAGATTCCTAAAATCCACACAAATTCTGATATCTCCATTCTTCTTTCTAACTAGGACAAGGTTTGCCACCAAAGATGAGTATCTAGTAGGCTAAATGATGCCACCATCTCTCAATTTCTTCAACTCTTCTTGCATTTTCATGGAAAGAAGTGGATTAATGGGACTTTTTTTTTTATTTGAATGGCTTAGTCTTGGCCTCAAGAGGTAATCTCATGCTGAACTAAATCTTCTTGTATATGCCTTCAGCTCTAAATAAGACCAGGCAAGGAAGTCTTGATACTTCTTTAAAAGTTAGGCATAGGACTGTTTCTCCTCTTTGCTGAGATGGCTTCCCAACCAGATCTTCCTTTGTTTATCCTTGGATACCAAGTTGTGCTCTTGCACATCCCTTGAAGCAGACATCTTTCTATTAATGATACAATCAACATTGCTAAAATTTGATTCAAGTGCAACAAGACCTTTAGGAATGGTGTTTGTTTTCAATTGGCTAATATCCTTGTCGAACAAAGTTTCTCTACCTTCATTCATGCATACCATTGGTTCCCAATCAATATTCTGACCAACAAAATCACCTTGGCAGTTGTAAGAATCTCAATACGTGTGTATCATCATCAAAAATATGCCAATGTTTCACATTATCTGGGATAGTTGGCCTTGTTAGCTCTTTAATGCTATATTCACAAAAAGGTGAAATGGAGCAATTGTCAAATCTAGAACCAAGGACAGCCAGCTTATCAGCAACAACATTAATACTTCTATCATGATAAACAATGTTAAAGGAATCAAACATTTCAATCAAGTCCCAAACATCATGCTTATATTGTTTCGTACGCTGATTTTTTGTAGCATACAATTTTCTTACTTGCTTGAAAACTAGCTCTGAATCCCCCTTGGAAAAAATATCCCTCACTCCATATTTCCACACAATCCTTAATCCCAATAATAATGCTTCATACTCAGCAATGTTGTTAGTGCATTCAAAATTGAGCTTGAAGGAGAAAGGAAAATCTTCCAAACTAGGAGAAACCAACACTATACCAGCACCAATTTCCAACTTTGGAGCAAGATCCATCAAATGGTAATGTCTTAGGAGAACCTACCATACCAAGGCACTCTAATTTGTCCATCTTATTCTCTTTTCCGTCAGCAAAATCAATGAATTTATCAAAATCTACATCAGTAAACAACACTTCATAAGAAGCATTGTTGGGATCTTCAATCAAGTGTAACATCTTCTTCTCACCATAGAGCTTGACAAGATACTTCCCTCAATAGGAATGGTGGTGACATAGGAAATGTCCATTTTAACACTACTACCAACACTTGTAGCCCATTTTCTTGACAAAAGCATACCCCATTTGGCAGGACAATCAACAATTACAACATCAAGTTTTAAATTCTTACCCGGATAGGCTGCAAGTTGCACTATTAAACCCTTCACACATCCAACAACCGGAACTTCCCTTAAATCCTATGGTTATACACTTCCCATATGCTGTTGACATTTTTTTATCCAACTCATTCATGACTTCTAGAGGCATGACATTACATGATGCACCAGAATCAAACATGCAATTGTGAAATAACCTATCTTTTATGAGCAAAGTTGTGAAGAATGGATAAACATTCAATTGGGAATCAACCAAGGATGTCCCAAAATATACTTCAGGTGCCTCTCCAAGATCTTCCATTAGTGGTGGTGTTTCAAGGCCAGAAATTCTTTGAAGAGTATTCTCAACAATATTTACATTTCTACTTGGTATACTCTTTTCTACCTTCAATCCCAAGTATTCAAATGCTCTCTTCTTGTGCTTAGGTATTCTAAGAAACTCAATGATGGGAACACTCACATTAATTTGGCTCACTACCTGTGCTATATCATATGGAACATTCTTTGGTAAAAAAACATCAGAAGGGAAACACGAAGGTTCATCAGATGGAGAAGTGTTCTTGGTAGCCTGGGCATGAAGAGGATTGATATTCTTACATGGGACAATAGGGCTCTTCGCAATTATTTATTTTCTAGGATTATCTTTGGGAATGCTTGTGAGAAATGGTGTCTTTGGATTGGCTTGAGGACCAACTCCTCTAACAACTTTACTTCTAGTATTGTACTCTTTCTCTTGACCAACCACAACATTCATTAACAATTGTCTATCTTCCTCTGAAGGAATATCACCATCATACTTCTTGATCATTAAATCCCTTAGCTATTCAAAGTCATTATTAGGAATTTCAAAGGCTTGAACTACATCTACATCATAAGTTTGAGGAAGAGAAAGTAATGGTACCCTCTTTATGTAATCCCCAAAGGTTTGCAGCAGTCTTTACACTTATCACATCTGTTGATGTTGCTGTTTGTTGTCAGCTTGAAGAGCTACCCATCATACAAATGTCATCATCCATTTCATCTCTCATTATCATCTTCAATAACTTGTTGGTCCATTTCACATGGAGGATGATGAAGAAAAAATCTATCACACCAATCTATATCAGTAATTTCTTGAACAACAACAACCCTTGACAGTTAGAGGGTCAAGCACCATTCTATTTTCACGTGCTTGGGGCTGTTTTTTTGTAGATCCAACAGGACCTTTACCTCTATCATCTTGTCTTTGATAACCCCTAGGATGATTGCCAAATATATCATGGTTTTGAGTTATTTTTTGTCCTTGTGAAATTTTCCTAATTCCTTTCTCAACCCAGGCTAACTTGTAAGAATATTTCTTTAACAGCTCCTGCCAAAGTCTTGACAACATCTTCTAAATCAGCACCCTTGCTAGCTTGACGCTTCTCAGTGTTTATCAGACTTCACACCATCCCTCTTAAGTGGTTTACCAATAGCCTTAATATTATTTTCAATTTGGAGTACCATGGTGAAAGCTTGTCTCAAGTTTGTAGGATTTTTGAATCTCAAGTAATAGGCTTCCTTTTTATCAAATGCATCGCATATTTGATCAAGCAAGATTCATCATAAGGCCTCAAAATGATAGGAATCCTTCTCAATGTTTTATTAAATCTTTTATTAAAATCATGAACGGTCTCATTAGGGTTCTTCTTGATGTTCTCAAACTCGGTTAGAAGGAACCTTGGATCTGTTCTATCTCCAAATTGTAATATGAATGCATTACTCATCTTAGTCCATGAATCAATAGATTTATCAGTAGAGCTTTGTACCAATCTCTTACATCTTCCTCAAGTGTATGGATAACCAACTTAATATACACATCCTCAAATAATATCTCAAAGTATTAAATCATGTTAACAAAGAGTTTGAGATGTTGATCTCCAGTAATGGCATTGTTACCCTAAAATTTTGGTAACCTATTTCTCACATCTTGTGGGACAACATTTGGATAACCAGCCATTCCTCCAAAATTTATAGGACCAAAGGTGTTTACAACAAACGGAGGTCTAGGCTGAGCCATATTGTTTGGTGGGGGTGATCTTGGAGGTGAAACAAGCTGATGAAGAGTAGTAATGGGTCTGATTGGAGTAGATGAATGATATTTAAAATGATAACCCCCAAAGGCTCTCTCTCTTGATAAACTTTAGCAAACTTAGAAACCATAGGAGTAGATCTAGGAGTAAGATTTTCAAATACACAAGAAGGTCCCTCACCTGATGGAGAATGAAAATCAGCAAGAATGTTTCCTGAATCATATCTACTTGAAGAAGAATTATAATCTCAATAACAAGTTGCTCTCCTTCAAATTCAACTATGGGGATCTCTTTTCTTGCAACCAAATCACCAACCACTTTCCACACTCTTCTTCCTTCTAGTTATGAGCTTCTTGATTTAGTGAGCAACTTATTAGAATATTCCTTGATGAAGAGGGATCTCCTTCCCTCCATCTTGACAAATTTAAACAAGTTTCAAATGACAGAAATGTGTAAGACAACTGGTATTTCAAGATCCCAATAGCATGGAGTCGCCACTACGGATTTCCACCCTAGTTGTGTAAGAAAGCACTAAAATATTTTGTTAAATGTATCCTATGACTGAAAAATTTTCAAGGATTTATAGATTAGATCTTCTTCCTCTTAATTCAACTAAAAATAATATATCCAAATAATATGAACTGCTAGTAAATGAGAAGAGTAGGCTGAGCTTGAAATCCTTTTTTATCCAAAACATGCAGATCTGAAGTATGAAATGATATCTCAAGAATGTAACAACTCAAATAATTGATCACACAAATTCTCAAACCTTTCAAATACTTCAAAACCACCAAGAAATAAAAGAAATTCCCCGGAAATGGCATCACTCGGGTGTTTACAATAGATTTAATCTCCTTCACAACTTGACCAACATCATGAACTTGCACAAGACACTCAAGGATAGACAGATGGTTTGTATGTCGTTTGTAGTCAGGGAGCACACCTATCTACTTATTTGCATTCAAGATTTGAGGGAGTGGATAGGACCTTCATAAGGTTTTTGATCTAACAATCACTATTTTAGGTTGTGCCTATCAAAGAAGGCAAGATAACCTATATTGCAGCCCTTGTGTGGTAAAGGAGGTAGAGATATCCTTGTGTTTTGCATTATGACATGAAAGATGCCTTGTGAAAACATGATCAAGTATCCGTTATCCAAAATCAAAGGAGTTTTCACTACTAAATGATGGAAATGTTCTCAAAACAAGGCTAGGGCTACTAAAGACATGATAAAACCCTGATATGCTTTGTGCATTTTTGTGAAATGATTGAGTTATTTTATGGAAACACAATGAAAATGGAGGTGTAGTATAGGTAGGATGAGTTATTTTAGATGATATTATGATGGGAGAATTTTGGAAAAGACAAGATAAGGAATTACCCACTTCTTTAGGAAGCTTTGTAAAAGAATTGCAACACCTAAACAACAGATATGTTTCAATGAGTTTGAAGTACTCTTTCAACCAAGATGTGTGCACAAATGGAGGTGCAAATCTACACTATTCCACACAAAATTTGATAACCTACCACAAATTCTTGAAGCAAAATATCAATGAAGCATTTAGAAACCCTTGTTAGATCATGACTTAAGGTACCCCCAAAAGTTTACAAACACCCTCAATTTACAAGGAAGGTAAGATGAATTTAAATCTATTTATCTTCAATCAAATGAATGCTCCTATGAATGGAAGATTGTAGATGCCTTCAAACCCTCTACAAGAAATGAGACCATGTATGACCAACAAAGATCCCAAACACAAGATTACAACATTAGCATGAAACACAAATTGAAAACATACTGAAATACAAGTGTATGCAAGCTTTGCAAAGAGATAATACCTATCAATCCATAAATTTTGATCAAATACACCAGCAAGGGAATGTTATTAAGACAATATTAAAGCTTGTTGATGGCTTTACAGCTGAAACCAATTCAACATGATGAACATTTGATGTAAACAGGAATCAAAGATGGCTCTCAGGTAGTTTCTCCAAAAGAAATGGAACACTTCAAGTTTTCCTCTTGAAAATTCTTATCTCTTTCTATAAAAAACCCCAAAAAAACTTACAAAAATACCTCCAAACTACATAATATACCCTATGCCATTTTGGATCCTTGTATCCCAAGAAAATAATATGCTCAAGGGATCAAATTTGTTACAAAACCCTATCCATTTCATGAAAATGACATCAAACTATAAAATAGCTCGCAAAATGCTAGAGATGCACAAATATTTTAAAATATTACATGGATTTTTATCCTTATCCATCCCAGGGTCACATTTTTGTCATTCCACCATGCCAACATGCATTTACAATCATTTTCCAGCTTTTACCCCTGTCATTTTTAACTCTGCAACTTTTAATTTTTTACCTTTCACGTGTTTTTCACGGGCTGATGAAAATATTTCATGAAAATCACTATAGAGCACTGAAATGGCTCAAATGAATGATGCACTGAAATGGCTCAAATGAATGATGCCATTGCATCCATAAGATAGAGGGGATGCAATTTCATATAAAATCTCATGTGATTTGGTGTGAAAATGATGATTTTGAGCATCTTGGAGATTCCATGGCGCCCAAAAAATGAAATTACATAGCAACCGTCGATTAAACCAACTTTAAATCTCTGCCCTCCATGTGTAAGATTAGATCTTGAATATTCCCTCAAAAATACCCTTTTTTTTCTTTGGATGAGGTGGAACACGTGTCCAAATACCATTGGACTGAGCCCTCATTTTAAAATTTGCATTTGTGACCTTTTTTGACCTTGGGAAAATTTTTAAAATTTTCCCTGCAGGCTCGAACACCCACTCTCTCCTCTACCACGTGGCGATCTCCAATTCGCTGTCAGGGCCGACCCTCCAAATTTTTCCTTCAAACCTCCGCAAGCATCAAAACTCCATGTGGGCCCGAGCTCTCTTTTTTGATATTTAAAAAATGCCATGTGTTGCCCCCTGATTGGCTGCAGGGGCACACCTCCAAATTTTCCTCGTCAGGGCCACGGGAAAATTTTTGACTTTGAAAACTTCGCCAAAGTTTGTAAATTTTTCAACCTTTTCTCTGCGCTCCAAACCTCCACCAAATTTTGGACACGTGTCCACTTCTTATTGGTAGCAGGACTTCAGCATCAAATATTTATTTTTACCCTGTGAAGTTAAAAAACTTCAAATTTCGCCAAACCTCCACCCATCCATTTCATCCCTTTACATACGTGTCACTATGTGATTTGTTATGGGCCTTCGGGTTCAAAATTTCCCCCTTAAGCTGAAAAAAAACAAAATTTTCTAGGCACCTACCTCTCCACACTGACTTTTTGGACACATGTCCACTTCTAATTGGAGGTGGGCCCTTAGGTCAAAAATTTCCCTTGAAACCTTTGAGCCAAAAATAATAAAATTTTCTCTAACTCCCCCACCATCTGCATGCTCTCTGCCACGTGTCACCTTCCCATTCGTTGCGGGCCTTTGAGCCAAAATTTGATTTTGAGAATTTTACAAAATGAAATCCAAAATTCCTAAGGCATTTCCGCCACTTGCCAATCCATCGACCAATCACATTATGCCACGTAGGGATTTTACTGTAGGAGGCAGGGCTGCAGACCAAAATTTTCCCTTCGCCAAAATTTCAAAAAATAACAAGTTATAACATTTTTTCAACTATCCTCAGCCAATAGGAGCCTGCCACATCAGAATAAAGGTTGTAATGATAAATTTGATGGTCCGAGAGCCCGTTAAAATGTGAAAAATATAGAGGATGCCCTGGAAATCAAATTTTTTGACAGGGAAGGTAGATTTCATGGTTTTGAATCAATCGGATCACTTTTTATCATCATTTTTAGCCTGGGGAATAAGATTTCAACTTCTAGAGACTCGGATTCGATCAAACATGGGTTTTTGCATCAAATTTGTTACAAAACCCTATCCATTTCATGAAAATGACATCAAACTATAAAATATCTCGCAAAATGCCAAAGATGCACAAATATTTTAAAATATTGCATGGATTCAGATCCTTATCCATCCCAGGGTCACGTTTTTTCATTCCACCATGCCAACACGCATTTATAATCATTTCCCACCTTTTACCCCCATCATTTTTAACTCTGCAACTTTTAATTTTTTACCTTTCATGTGTTTTTCACGGGCCGAGGAAAATATTTCATGAAAATCACTATAGAGCACCAAAATGGCTCAAATGAATGATGTCATTACATCTAGAAGGTTGAGGGGATGCGATTTCATATAAAATTTCATGTGATTTTGTGTGAAAATAATGATTCCGAGCATCTTAGAGATTCCATGGCGCCCAAAAAATGAAATTGCACACCAATCGTTGATTAAATAAACTTTAAATCTCTTCCCTCCACGTGTCAGATCAGATCTTGAATATTCCCTCGAAAATACCCTTTTTACCTTTGGATGAGGTGGGACATGTGTCCAAATACCATTGGACTGGGCCCTCATTTAAAAATTTACATTTGTGACGTTTTTGGACCTCGGGAATTTTTTTTAAAATTTTCCCCACAGGCTCAAACACCCACTCTCTCCTCTGCCACGTGGTGGTCTCCCATTCACTGTCAAGGCTGACCCTCCAAATTTTTCCTTTAAACCTCTGCAAGCATCAAAACTCCATGCGGGCTTGAGCTCTCTTTTTTGACATTTGAAAAATGCCACGATTTGCCCCTTGATTGGCTGCTGGGGCACACCTCCAAATTTTCCTCGTCGGGCCACGGGAAAATTTTGACTTTGAAAACTTTGCCAAAGTTTGTAAAATATTCAACCTTTTCTCTGCACTCCAAACCTCCACCAAATTTTGGACACATGTCCACTTCTTATTGGTGGCAGGACTTTGGCATCAAAAATTTCGTTTTACTTAGTGAAGTTAAAAAACTTCAAATTTCTCCAAACCTTCACCCCTCCATTTCATCCCTTTGCATACGTGTCACTCTATGATTTGTTGTGGGCCTTTGGGTCCAAAATTTCCCTCTTAAGCTAAAAAATAACAAAATTTTCTAGGCACCTACCTCTCCACGTTGACCTTTTGGACACGTTTCCACTTGTAATTAGAGGCGGGCCCTCAGGTCAAAAATTTTCCTTGAAACCTTTGAGCCAAAAACAATAAAATTTTCTCTAACTCCCCCGCCGTCTGCATGCTCTCTACCACATGTCACCTTCCCATTCGTTGCGGGCCTTCACACCAAAATTTGATTTTGAGAATTTTGCAAAATGAAAGCCAAAATTCCTAAGGCATTTCCGCCACCCACCAATCCATCGACCAATCACATTATGCCACGTAGGATTTTACTGTAGGAGGCGGGGGTCGCAGACCAAAATTTTCCCTTTGCCAAAATTTCAAAAAATAACAAGTTATAACATTTTTTCGACTTTCCTCGGCCAATAGGAGCATGCCACATCAGCATAAAGGTTGCAATGATAAATTTGACGGCCCGAGAGCCCGTCAAAACGTGAAAAATACAGAGGATGCCCTAGAAATCAATTTTTTTGATAGGGAAGGTAGATTTCTCAATTTTGCATCGATTGAATCACGTTTTGACATTGATTTAGACCTGAGGAATGAGATTTCACCTTCACAAAAATGGAATTTGATCAAACACGAGTTTCTTTTACGTTTTGGCCAAGGAAAAATAACACAACCCATAAAAATGAAGAAATTAGGGCACCAAAAGGGGGAAACATGGAAATTGTTTCAAAATAGGGCAGAATAACAACATTATGAGCATTTTCAAAGCATTCAACTAGAAGAAATGAGTTGCATATCACCCACTTGAGTAGATAAATGTTTTCTAAGTAGATTGAACATGGTAATTAGGGAAAAGTGTGTAAAGTGATTATTTGCACCAATAGAAGGATGGGTACGAAGTCATAAAATATGTTTAAACTATAAGAGAGTCAACTTTTTCATTTTTTCCGTGAGGAACGACTTGGATGGAAAAACATCAAAAGATTCGATGCAGTCCCATACTCGGCTCCTATAATGTTTGAGTCTCAAGTTCTTGACCTAATATTGATCCCTTACTTGATTTACAATAACCTCAATTTCATTCAGAAATTTGATTTTCTTGATGCCTATGGATTCAATAACATCCATTCCAAGAAGAAATGCCTCATACTCTATAGTTTTTTTGGTGTTTTCAAATTACAATTTATAGGCAAATGGAAATATCTCACCCAAAGGGGAAGTTAGAAAAATGCCAACTTCATTTCCCGCACTAAAAAGACTTTCGTCAAATTCCATCATCCATATCTTATCTTCTTTATCTTCCACAAGGAGAGGAAAGTTATTTTCTATTTTAGATGTGAATAAGTAATTACCTAGTCCAATATCTTGAAAAAGATGTTGTCTAAAATAACCCCCTGGGATATTTTAACAACCTGCATCTTCATTTATAGACTTAGGTGGAGTTTGTAATTGATTCGGGGCTAAGAAATTCATTTTTAAAAACTTTCAGGTTTTTGGGCTCTTCGTGCATCTCCATATTCCATACTCCTCAATTTCTACCCCTAAAAGTCATTCAAGAAAGCTCAAAATGCCTAAGTGTCAAATTTCCCTTGTATTTCAGATTTCAAGTTTTAGGAAGTAAAATGCAGTTTATAAGCCAACTGATCCTCAAGATCTAAAACCCAAAATATAAAGGATTTAGTGTATTTCAGGTTTCGGGTTTCAAATTGCAATTTGCATGTAAATTGTAATGTGAAACCTGATCCTCAAAATTTGACATTTTTAGTTTGTTTCAGGTTTCGAGTTGCGATTTGAAATTTGTATATAAATTACAAATTGAACCCCGATTCCCGAAATACAAAGAAATAGTGTATTTCAGGTTTTGGGTTCCAATTTGTAGTTTACATGCAAACTGTAACTTGACTCCCACGACCCGTAACCCTACAAGCTGGAAAAAGGTGGTCGACTTCCGACATGTGTATTTTAGGTTTTTAGCATGCATTACATGTGATCATGGGATCATTTTTGATATCAAAAGTTCCCTAAACATCCCTAAACTATATCAGTGAAGAATATATTTTTGAGATATTTCCAACGACTATGAGAACACGAAAAAAAGACATTGGGAGCTCTAGTTATGTCTAGTCAAAGTTCAGTCAACAGGAAAGTCAACTTTGGTCAACATGTCAATATTGGACCAATCGTACTATGACATGTAGCAAAAAGGTGTTAGAAAAATTGGAGGGGTTTTAACCACCGGTGTTTGACAATCGTAAAATGGAATAGCTCGTCGGAATAAGAGGCTCAAATTTTGTTACGGAGGGGAGCCCGGCTGCCATGAGGATGATTATATTACCGCCAACGTGGTGGGTCATCAAACCACCATGTGGTTAGCTACCATGAGTTTGATTTTCCAATCGCGGGTCGGCAGGTGGTCTTATTCATCATATTTCATGTGGGTCGAATTTCATATTACTTTGTAATTATTTTCCACGCATTATTTCCAAATGCCATGCATTACGCCAAACATATATATATATATCAACTTCCACACATTAATGTTCAAACATTAATACAACCAACCATAGAAATCTGCCAACCTAATATACATGTCAAAGACCATGTGGTGGTAAGCGACAAACCAAGCCATGCATGGAAGCTTCCACGCGAGTAGGAGGAGGGGGGCGGCTAAGCCTCAAGTGGTCCTTTGACCACTTATACATGCATGGAAAAGGCCTATTAAAGCCTAAAACATTATCCTTCCCACCTAATGTGGGATATTACACATTTTCAAATGCATCCACATTACGTGGAAATTATTAGAGGAGGCTAATGTGGGGATTTTATCACAATTATTATGCTAAGCCGCCCACTATGGGATATTATCCCATTTTTCATGCTACAGGCTAGGCTAATATTAACCTTAGATAAATTTTTAAATACATTATTTTAGGTCCCCATTTGGGTATAAATAAGGGACCCATTTCTTTGTAAAGACAGACACACTTTGAAATCTCAAAGCCATGGCTTGAGGAATATCGCCTGAGCGATTGGAGAAGAGTGTTATTTTTTATTTTTGATAAGACCTAATTAATAGGCTTATTATAAAGTTGTGAAGACATATTTATTTAAATAGGCATTATTGTGGCTAGGATTTTTTTAATACTACCTAGTCAGTCCATAACACCACACTAAATTATTATGAAGCCTGGAATATCAACCGAAGTGCCATAGGGCGTTATGAAGTGTTTGGAAGAATTATCGAGATCTGGAGGATTATGAACAATGGAGATGGGTACACAAAGCTTACCAAATATGCTAGGAAAGGGAAATTCGTGTGCTATATTTCACCCTTGTCATCTGAAGGTTTGGATATTCTTATAAGCAAGTTCTTAATAGTTTCCATTAGGTTTTCTTGTGAAATTACTATTGTAACTTACAAGTTTTGACTAGTGGAACGGTTCGATAAGAACCAAAAGACGTAGGTAATTTCAAAACTCTTTAATAAATCATTGTGTAATTTTTCATTATATTCTTTCATTAATTTTAAATTGATTACTTACAAGGAGCTAATTATCGGCAAATAAAATAAGCCTATAGTGGTCCGAGATCAGGTGAATAAAAACTTGATAATTTTTGGATCAACATGGGTCAACTTCTGCTGAAGACCATTTTAGGAGTTCGGATGTGCATTATAGGTCCTAAATTCCACCCTTTGTATTTTTTAGGCCAAAAATTTCAAATCAAGTTCAAACTTCTGACAATATCCTTCCTTTCAGGTTTTCAGGAGTCTTCTACATCAGAACATCGCCAATCAAATGCATGTATTTTACCTCTTACATTTTGATCCCCGAAACCTGATCTCCTTTGTGTCAAGTTTCCAAAGGTGTTTTAAAGGGTCAAATTTCTGACATAGGTGTGATTTAATAGTTCAACCGCTCACATTTATTGCAGTATGGCACCGTGAACTTCAAATGGTCATATCTTTCTCCAATAAACTCTAATTTTCACAAAATTAGAATTTTCGGAAAGGTCTCAACATGTACTAATGAGTTTAAGTTAGTGAAAAACTGTAAATATTGTCTTAAAATTAAAATAAAAGTTTTAGATTGCTCTACCACCAAGTTTGATGTGGTATGGTGTTGATTCCTTCTCTTATAAGAAAAGTACCATAAGGGAAGGCCTTGGCAGGGTACCCATGCCTATTTTCAGGAATTCAATTCATCTTGTTTGTTGTTAAAGGTGGAAATATGAGTTCACTCTCTTATCCCTCCTCTATCTCTCCCATTTTGATATATAATGTAAAAATCTCTTATTTGAAGAGGAAGATGTTCTAAAATGTAAAGGGAACTATGTAAAATTGTCACTGAGCAACTGTGAGTTGAAAACCTTCATTTTGGGCATCTGCAATGTGTTTTATGCATTCTTATACAACTGTAATGGTTTGTGCATGTCACTATTGCAATAAAAACCTATTTTGTAGTGTTTTATCAACCCTAAATCATGTTACCTACAACATTTCCTCTCTTTTATTTGTTGTAGTGTGTTGTGCATATTTTTCTCATTTGCAAGTTCATTTTGTTGTGTTTCATGGAGAATAGATGGTAAATGAAGTCTCGGTTTTGTGTCACCTCTAATTGGCCTCTCCTCTCTTCATTTCCTTCTCCCTTTTCCCTCATTAGAGTTTCTTCATGATTTTATTGGTGCTATCACCTCCCCTTAGTGTAGGATTTCATTTTTTGCATCTCCTTCTCACCCTAGTCCCTTGGAATTATAGATTAGAGATAGATAGTTGTATTTCCATTATTAGGAGTAGTTTAACACTAGGATTAGGTAGAGGAACCCACCTTCTCTTGAGGTTGATCTCACTTTGCAAGTCCCACACTTGTGAGATCATCCCATGTTAGCAAAAAGTAGGGATATGTAATAAGAAAATCCTAGGGTGTTACTTTTCTGTGATAACAATAAGATGTCAGCTTTTGGATCTTCATATTTTTGATGGTGTATTTAATATTACACATTGGTAGAAAATTTTTCATTTAAACCCTCACTAGAATGGATGTAGAAGACCAATCCATTTTTATCTCGTCACCCAAGTCTTTACAAAATCTTCTATTCAATAGCATGCTAGAAGATGTTGGGATATCCACCAACAAAATAGCTAGCAAAACCTTCTTGTCTAGGGAATCCACAAGGGCCACTTGTGCATATTTGATTCTTCCTACTCGAAACACCTATTTTTCCTCCATAGAGTAACAAGAGAAAATTTATCATGTCAAGGTAATTCCTAGGGCATTAGAATTTTTTGATGGGACATCACATTATATGAGGCATCATGCAGTCTATAATGTAATTATTTAGCTGGCATGGCCTTTAATCAAGAGGGATAGGTAGAAGGGTTCCACCTTATTGGCTTTGGATGTACTTATTGCACATGCATGTTTTGAGTTGTAGGTGTGGGTGGTGTTGGAAGTAAACCTTTAGAATTGGGATTTGTGGTGTTGGGATTTAAGCTACCACTCTTGATATAACTAATCAACCTCTCAAATTGTTCTCCGAGCGTGTGTCTTCATAAACTCATACTCATTCAAATTTGAACTTTCGATTTATATCACATGTTTGCATGAGGCAGATGAGAATTGATGTTCCTAGGATAGTGGAATGTTTTATAAGATTGGAGGTGGTGCTACCTTGGAAGCTTGTGTACCTTTAATGGATGGAGTAAACAAGTTGGGGAGGGATGCGCTTGATTTTGATTAGAGCATTAAGATGATTTTTTACAGATTAGCCTTAGGCATATAGGACTTAGCCTTAGGGGAAAAGTTAGAGCTAGGGGAAACACTAGAGGACTTACTTATCATAGAAAACTTTCTTCTTTTTTGCTATTGAGGTATGGTTTCTCTTTTGTTGAATCTATTGAATGGCAGGAGTGGATATCCTATGTTGATTATCTTGTTCTATTTGAACTACCACTTGAGTATTATCCTTTATTCTTCTTCTTCTTGCAGCATTTTCTAGATGAAGGAAGACTCCCTTTTGAGACTAGGAGTGAGTAAATATAACACACGATGATAGACTCAGCGCCTCTTCATCATCATACATAATGTATTCCCCTAGAGAATACTTGAGGAAACCAATATGAGCATCGTCTTCAAATTCTTTGATTTTGAGGATAATGTTTCCATCTTCATTTTCTTCTTCTCGGATCCTCTGACTTAATTCTTCTTCCTTTCCTGCATCACAAAATGCATTTATTGGTGGTTCCTCAAGAGAAAGTATGTGGGGAGATAGACCGATTATTTGTCTATTTGGAAAGTTCTTCTTCTTTGGAGAATCCCACAAGGTACTTTGTGCAAGTTATTTCTTGAGTCCGATAAAATCATTAGCTAATTTCTGAATTAAGGGATCCATAGAGGTAATTGAGCCTTGACCCTTTTTCTTTCCATTTGATTTTTTAACTTTTCTAGATAGAATGAGATCGTATTCCATCTCAATAGAATAATATTGAGCTTCCTTAAGAGTCCTAGGTAGGGACCTTCAGATAATGAATCCCACCTCAGGAAATTGAGCATTGATGAAGAATATATTTATGTTATCAATAGAGGGAATAGATTTTAAGGGTATCCTCTTTATCAACATGTTGTAGTAGGCTATAAAATACCTCACAATCTCATTAGATTCCTTCTTCATTTGCACTAGTTGTACTATAAGGTCTTGACAGTCCTCATTGGATTTGAATCTATCCTCAAAACTAATGTTTATGTCCTCCTAGTAGGTGAGGGATCTAACGGTAGGAGATGGAACCCTTATACTAATTTTTCTTGCAGAGATTCCATGAACAACATGAATGAAACATCTTTGCACTGCACTCTTAGTTTACGATAAGTAGTGATGAATGCTATCACATGCTCTTTTGGGAGTTTTGTACCATATCCTCTTGATTTGGGAAAAATATTTCTAGATACCCTTGGAAATTCATGGATCATTTGAGGGAGGATGAGTGGACCTGTGTTATTTCCCCATGATACAATTGCATGGGGTCTCTCTCCTTCATCACTCATTATGTCTTATTCTTCAGCCTCTGATTCTAATTCTTCTGTTGCTTCTTCTCTTTCTCTTTCTTATGATTTTTTTTCTACTTCCATAATGTCTTCAAAGTCTTCTATGAGGTTAGGAAATTCTATGTCCAATTTATTGACACAACTTAAAATATTAATGAGAGGAGTCTCAAGACGAAAGGAGTGTTGTGAATTTCTGACTTGTTCTTGTCTCCTTTTAAGATATTCAAATATAGGGTCAAGATTTCCTTGTTTTCTATCAAACATGGTGTAAGTATGATCAATCACCTTGTAGAATTTGGATTAAATTAAGCTCTCCTTTGTTGAAATTGTGATTGTATCACTCTTTCCAAAAAATTTGCATGTTGTTCTTTAGAATCTAACACTCTTGTAGCTATGAAGTAGTGGGAGAAGTTTTCTCTGTTATGCAAAATTACATCCCTCAAGTTAGATATAATATATTTTTGGATATGGAACAATAGTTGGGGTCTCTAGACTGGAGGGTTACCAAGAATAGCCATTGGTGGAATATATAAGGCTAGGTGACTTTTCAAATTCTGATTTTTTTAAGTTTTTGGACATTTGATTTTTTGTATTTTTGTGGGAATATATTGTGGGTAAATAAAAAAAAATTAGCCCCATATTAGGTGCCAAAAATATTGGGGAGAAAAATATGTCGATAGGAAAAATTGGTCAATTTCTACCAACGATCTGGGACTAGGTCCCTCTGCTTGAATGCGGCAGCTCGATTATTGTTCATAAACAAAAATAAAACTTTATTGTTGTTCTAGAGGCTAGGGATCCAAAAGGTACACTCCACTACACCTATGAAATATGCTTGCAAGTTATTGAAAGGGAGAAATTTGCTAGGTAGGTGGGGAAACAAGAGTGATAAATTAAGAGAGGGATTAATGTTGTAAGTAGGAAAACTTAGATCCTTGCAAAGATTAATAAGAACAATTAACACACAAAATTAGAAAGAATTAAAACCTTGCTAATTATATCAAGAAAAGATGAAACCATGAACAAAAACATTTCAATTATTCACTCATCAAGAAAATCATGAAACTCATTTCTTTATTGACATGTTGGAAAAGTTGTACAATGAAAGGAATTGAAGAACATCTAAGAAGGAGAATGAAGGAAACATCTATATTTTTCTTATTCAAAGTAGTTATCTACTCTTGAACATACAAAATTGACCACCCTTTGGGATGGGGGAGTCATTATAATTTAAATACTTCAAGAAGACTCTTCACCTACCCCCACATGACTTTTCATTTTCCCTTTACAACACGCAAATCTTCATATTCCTAGGAATGAAATTAAGTCCACTTTTATTAATTGAGGAAAAATTATTAAAAACATCAACTATAGTCACATTTAAATGAATAGGAAAAAAATGAATAAGACGAAATGAAAATTTCAGCCCTCAATGAAGAAACAGAACATGAAGGAAGAGGGGAGAGGGAGAGAAGAGAGAGGAAAGAAGAGAGATGACTAGTCTGATGAAGACACTTCCCTTACCAATTTAGGTTCACTTTCTGATGGATCCTTGTGTTTCACCTGATTCTTATACGTTTCTTTAAAGTATTGACGAAACAAATAGGGTCAAAGGCGTAGGACGAATACCTGTTTTAATGCTGGTTGATGAGTTGTTGCGTGCATATGACTTTTGAATCTACAGCTGATTGTGATAGCTTCCTTTTGGCTAGGAGGAACTACCTATAATGAAAAGCAAGACCACCAGAAAGAGTTAAAAAATATGTGCAGTGAACTGCCTAGTGTGTGATAGATCCGGGAAGTGTGATACTTCCTAGACGGCTGTCAGTCCCACTATTTTAAACAATTTAATGAGGGAAATAAAGTAGATCCTATTGTAATTTGAAATGATTTAGGTATCTCACTTAAAACACAATAAGAAAGATCTAATCTAATAGGCTAGGTTAGAATAGGATCTGAAGGTCAAATAATTGGTTTTGGGTCTCTATAGGTCTAACAAAAGTCTCAGGTAGATCACAGGTGAATGAGGGGTGAGGCAGAATTAGGTGGGTAGGTCACTGTTCTGAGCTGTATGGGAAAATACAATAACTGATGCCGGTTTAGGGTGACCGATGGTGGTTAGATATAACCAGTGTCGGTTACTATGGAGTTTTGGGAATGCCACAGAATGGGTTTTGGGTCTCCTTTGCGATTGCAGAAAGGATTTTGGTTGGTCAGGATGAGGTATTGGGTGATTTTAGAGGGATTTGGTGAGGTTTTAATGGGTATATGGAGGGGGGATGTTGAAGGAGGTCAAAGGGTGGTTAGGTAAACAATAGGTGATAATATAATGATGGAATGAAATAAACCAGAGAAGTATAACATTTTACTTACTTGGATTTTGGTCTTGGACGCCTGTGAGTGAGGGATGGGGGTGTTGGTAAGAGGTTGAAGGCTGGAGGTGATTACCAATCGTAGGAGAGCTTCTGCATGGGCTGCATGTGTATTCCTCTTGGCTTGGTTAGATAAGATCATTATTGGGGTGGCTGTGCAGGGAAAAATGTTTGATCTCTTTCCTTACACGTGTGCTCTTGCTGGAATTCGATCTCAGAAGATGTGATATCTCTTAGGAAGATCTCAATGTTTTGCCAAATTTTTCCAATCTTTGCCAACCTTCATAATAAGGTTGTTTTGGGGGTTAAAAGGGTAACCGATGGTGGTTCCGGCTTAACCAACGATGGTTAGGGGTAACGCGGCGTCGGTCAAGGTGGGATTTCCTAGGTTTACTAAATTAGGGAGATCCTCTTGATTTTCTTGGATCTCATGTCATTAACCCACGAACTAGATTGGAAGCTTCTTGTAAGCATACGGGAATGTGGTTAGAGAGAATGTAGGAATTGATTTTTAGGGTTTGGGTAAGTCTTAGTTAGTTATGGCAACTTACTAAGAATAGGTCTTAGGTTGAGGTGGATATTATTTAAACTAAGATATTTAAATAATAAATATGGTGAGGATAATGAATTAATTAAATTAATATTAGTGGGCTGAAGGGGGCCATGGCTAGGTGAATGTGATCAAGGGTGCTTATTTATTGAGGGACCAAAGGGGAGTGTGACCTAATTTTAGTGTCTATATTTTTCCCTTTTATTGCACAGCTTTTATTGGTAAGTGATGCTAACAAAAATAAGATGTGGTTTCCCCATGTGTGGATGAAGGTGATCCCCCTCAAACTAGGAACTGACGAGATGGTAGGTAGAATTGGTGAGTGGTTTGATAAAATGGTAAATGTGAGAAAGGGGAAGGTGTGGTGGTCTTATAGGTCTATGTGGGAAATCTAGGTAATGGGTCAGGGTCAAAAGTAGCAACAGTTAAACACACGCACATGTATAAACTGCAGCACGCTACCAGGTTGAAGAGCAGGAAAACTCTAGATTTTCTAAGGTCGATAGGTTTATCCAAACAAGGTTGAAGTGATTCCAGTATCCAAGGTATAGGATATGGTCAGGAAACACAATATAGGTTAGGTGCAGGAACGTTTAGGTATGTTCCGGTACACCAAAGGCAGGGTCAGGATAAATGGTCACGGTAATAGGCTAGGTAAGGTCATTAGGTCATCAACACAGGTAACAGTGCCGCAAGGTATAACAAACACATGAGGTCAAAGGGTGCTAGCGATGGTCTAGGGCCAAAAATATAGGTCACAGCATGGGTAAGGCTGAGGGATGGGTAAAATAAGGAGTCCCTAAAGGAGGAAAAATGGAGGTAGTAAATGATGAGGTCAGGAAAGGTGAGGAAATGGGTAGGGTGAAGGTGGGGTGGGGTAAATGATTAGGGTGAAGGTTAGGTGAGGTAAAAAAAGGAGATAGGGATAGGTAAAAGGGTAAAATTGAAGGCAATGTGTAGATGAGGGTGACTAATGCCGGTCAAGGAGAACCAACATCGGTATATGTCAACTGACAATGGTTAGGTAGGGCACACGACTGATGCCGGTCAAGGTAATTGACATCAGTTAGGTCAGGTTTTTTATAAAAAAAAATCCATGCTTTTTTCTTATTCATTTGTGATTTTGCGAAGTGAGAAAATGACAAAAAAGAGAGAAAAGATAGAAAAATGTTTGGACGTAACGGAATAGTGAGTTGGTGGTGTGATCGACCAGTGATTGGTTGGTGAGTAGGTCCACAGGATCATTGCGAGGGATTCGATTGGGTGGAGGTTACAGGTAGCTATTCGGTGATGGAAGAGGCCAGAGAGGGATCGGGTGGGCCACCAGTACAACGGCTAGACGTGCCACTGAGATGGTGGTAACATGATGAGGTAAGCACTCTACTCTACATGTAGTTGATTTTATAGATTAGAGGATTAGTTAATTGTGGTTTGTAGGTTTTGTTGGTTTTTCAGTTTTGTGGGTGGTTAAAAATGGAATTTGGGAATGGGGGGAATAGTGGGTAAAAAAAGGAATGGGGAGGGTAATAAATGGGATAGGGGGTGGGTGGAGGTCCAAGGGTAGTTTAGGTCATTATAGGGAGGGTAAAAGTGGCAGGGGAAGGTTTTTGAGAAAGGGGGGTTTTGGGAAATCGTGGGTTTTTCTGCGACAATGACCGGTGTCGGTTAGGTGGAACCGGTATCGGTCACCAAATAGGTGACTGATGTCGGTTAAGGTGTGACTGGGGTCGGTAAGGGTGAACTGGTATCGGTCACTAAATACTTGATTGATGTCATTTAAAGGGTGACTAGGGTTGGTTAGGATGAATCGGTACTGGTCAGATTATTGAGCACAAGGGTCCAAAAGTGATGTGGGCTAGGTGGTTGAAATAGGTAGGGAGAAAATAGGGTGTAGGAAAATGATAATTGTTGAATATGGAATGATACATGTAAATTAATGTCATGCTTGTATTGGTTGCAGGGGAGAGTACAGCTACATATGCGGGATAGGGTTCCGCCTCTACTGGTGACAGTGTGCGGCGTAGTGACCCTGGAGGAGCTATAGCATGTGAAGGAAGTTGGGTTGAGTGGAGTTCATTATTATAGACATGTTTTCTGGTATCCTAGTTTGATGGTCATGCTCATCAATAGATGGGATTCCGTGACCAACACGTTCCACCTGCCGAAGGGTGAGATTACTATCACCCTGGAGGACATGTTCTATATTTTTTGGTTACCCATATTGGGTGCACATGTTTATTATATCTCCTCCAAGGTCTTAGAGAAGCTGATTGTGTCTATTTTTGGAGAGGGGATGGCCAATCTGAGAATCCATAGCACCAACTTGAGCTATGGAGAGATGTATATAGCCCGTCCGAAGGAGAAGAGGCTAGTGGTTCTGCTGATGGAGGCAGTGTGCTACTTTACACTGCTAGATGTAGAGGGTGGACACTTTCCCCAATCACTGATGGGGGTACTCCATGACATGATGGTGGATGAGACCCGCTTTGCCTGGGCACCAGCATTCTTGGTGCAGTTGTACAGGGAGTTGTGAGCATATGGGTGGCTACGTAATTTCAGCCTGTATTGTACGTTTTTTACTGCATTGTTGGGTGTACGAGCACATAGTTTCTATGTGGCCTATAGGTATGCCTCGAGAAGATGTATTCCTAGAGAGATTTGTGCAGGTGGGGTACAAGAGACAGGTACCGGTGATTAGAGAGTAGAGATCTAAGAGGCCCACACATGATGTGGCCCATTTCCGGTAGTTACTGGAGGGGTTGTTCAGAGTGGACATTATATGGAGGCCATATGTGGGATTCCCCTCATATAGGCATATGCATGAGGAGCTAGCTGAGCTCCAGCTAGAGAGATGGATACAGGGTCACCATGTTGGGGAGGACAAGATGATTCTGGTAGACAGAGTCTGGTGGTAGTTTAGGCTAGTACAGGACATACCTATGCCCTTCCCACAATACCAGAGAGACGACGTGGAGAGGTTGAAGGCTAGTACAGGACATACCTCCACCCTAGACACCTGTGAGTGAGGGATGGGGGTGCTAGTAAGAGGTTGAAGGCTATGGGTGATCACCAATCGTAGGAGAGCTTTTACATGGGCTGCATGTGCATTCCTCTTGGCTTGATTAGATCAGATCATTGTTGGGGTGGCTTTGTAGGGGAAAATGCCTGATCTCTTTCCTTGCATGCGTGCTCTCACTAGAATTCAATTTCAGAAGATGCGATATCTCTCAGGAAGATCTCAATGCTTCGCCAAATTTTCCCAATCTTTGCCAACCTTCAAAATAAGGTTGTTTTAGAGGTTAAAATGGTAACCGACGATGGTTCTGGCTTAATCGGTGACGGTTAGGGGGTAACCAATGTCGGTCAAGGTGAGATTTCCTAGGTTTACTAAACTAGGGAGATCATCCTGATTTTCTCGGATCTCGTGTCATTAACCCACAGAATAAACTGGAAGCTTCTTGTAAGCACGCGGGAATGTGGTTAGAGAGAATGTAGGCATTGATTTTTAGGGTTTGGGTAAGTCTTAGTTAGTTATGGCAACTTACTAAGAATAGGTCTTAGGTTGAGTTGGATTGATGAGGTGACTAGGTGAGGTGTATGTGTGGATATTATTTAAATTAAGATATTTAAATAATAAATATGGTGAGGATAATGAATTAATGTAATTAAATTAATTAAATTAATATTATTGGGGTGAAGGGGGCCATGGCTAGGTGAATGTGATGAAGGGTGCTTATTTGTTGAAGGACCAAAGGGGAGTGTGACCTAATTTTAGTGTCTACACCTTGTCAAGTTCAACTGGAGAAAATTCCAGTCCTTTGAATTCTTTTCTATACCAGGTTGCCACAAGTGTAAATTTCTTAGCCTGGGGAATATAGACACAACTCAAGGACTTGAGCCAACCATATGAGATGGAATTGATCAATTTTATCTTTGTACTCATCATTCCTCGTGAGAAGGCAAGTGAAAGACTCCTTAAACAAATGTGCATCTCCCTCATGAGTTGTTGGGCCTAGGGAAATGGTTCTCATCTCGTCGTTGACTGGGGTCATTTCTTCAATGGGATTAATTACCTTTGGCCTGACTAATTCCACATATTGGTTTCCTGATGTACCACTGAAAAAGCATGAAATTGGTTGAGAGATCTTTCTCTTCCTTCCCTTGACCATCTAGGATATAGCTGAGAAGTCATGAACTGTCACCTATTAAACTATGTGGGCTTCCTTTATGATCATTTCTTGTACCCAAATAAATATCTCATTCATCTCAGGATTGGAAATTGGCATGATTGTTGTCTCTTTCTCATATTGAGAAGGAAAATATTGTGAAGGAGGGGTTGGGTGTGGCAGTGAAAGGTGATAATATTATGGACTGCAGAGGAACTGAAAGATGAACTGGATCGCTTTCCCACTAGCTCCACTTATACTAAAGGATCAATTTTTGTTCTTACCTTTTTGTGCAACCTTTTGTTGTAGGGAGTTTCTTGTTCCACTACCTTCTACTTTGAACATTCTTTAGAGTGAGCTAATCCAGAATATTTCTCCATGACCTTTGAAGAGGGAATGGTGGGATGCTTACCTTTAAAGAGTGGGGAAATTTCCCGGTGCAATGAGGTAAAATATCTTCATTTTGAACCATTCTCTCAATCTTTTGATGATGGCCTCAATCCACTCACTTATATATCCTAATTCATGGATGCTCCATGTCTCCTATGGAAGAGGTGAGGCTTTTAAGTCTTGATATTTTGGGTCATACATCTCCCTGACATCATCTTGGATACCTTATTCATACCAATAAAACATGCACACCTTTTCATTTTCCCAATGGTCATTCTCATATGATCTCATTCTTTGATTTTAAAATCATTTGTACAATTGATCCAATAGTATTCAATATGTGGGATATGATGCAACTCGGGGAGGTGAAATGACTGTGGATATTGAATTCCACTCTTGAGGTGTATGAATATAGACTCAGAGGCAAGAAGAAAGTTTCCAGGTTGGCAACAATATTGATACTTTTGTAGGAGAATACCAAGAAAAATTTCATGGAGAAAGCTCAAAACTAGACACTCAGATGTAAGAGAAGGTTGTAAACTATATGAAGTAAGACCCATACCATTTGATCATAGAACCTTCTTGAGGAGAAAACCTTGAATGAGGGATCCCTTCCAATGATTTGATGACAACATTTGTGAACACACCCATTCACTCTTGTGAAATGTTGGTTGCTTTACTTCAAGACCAGTTGTGGGTAATTTTTAAATGAAGTAGAATTCTAGGAAATATTATAGGTGAGTTTCAACCCTTTGAAGGGCCTCCAGCTCGTAAGAGCATAAACCAAGTATGAATTCATTGAAAACTTATTGGAGACCGACACCTAGAGAGGTTGACGATGCAAGTTATAACTCCTTATTTTCCCCCAATCCATCCTATGTTTTCCCTCAATGATGGTGAGCATGAACAAGGCCATCTAATCATGGAAATATTTCATCATTTCTTATCCTATTAGCTCGACTGCTAACCAAAATAAGCTCCCTCTTATTTTGGGGTTAACTAGCTTCCTCCTTGTGCTTCAATATCAAATTTTACACATTTCAAGCACTCAAAGGTTTCTAGAAATAGCTTCATCAGATAGGATTTTTCTTCCCCTTTCCAGAAAGGTAAGGAAGTCCTCCTAACTCATTGTATTTTTGCAAGTTATTGCTCGGTGGG
The DNA here is from genome assembly GCA_019776745.2 of Taxus chinensis. Taxonomy (NCBI): domain Eukaryota; kingdom Viridiplantae; phylum Streptophyta; class Pinopsida; order Cupressales; family Taxaceae; genus Taxus; species Taxus chinensis. The sequence continues at coordinate 977,727,648 of CM034146.1, forward strand.
GTTTGGAGGGAAAATTTGCCAAGGCGGACCCGCGGGAAATCTTTTGGCACTTAGCCCTATTGGGAAAAAAACTCAAAGGAAAATTTCGGCTGGAAAGCCAGAAAAGTAGATGAAATTGCTTAAGGCTGACAACCCATGAAATGATGCCATGTGTCAAGGCGGAGCGGCCAGCATTGGAGGGACTTCAAGTTTTTTGGCGATTGGTCAAAATGTGTCAAAGGAAAAAATGGAAGTGCATCCCCGCTGACAAATCAGAAGGCACCACGTGTCCAATCATCAGTGGGGATTGGGGCATCAGGAGGATTTTGGAATTATTTCCAAAGTGGTAAAAAGGTTGAAGGCAAGAAATGAGCCCCTGACTCCATCAGTGAATTGGGAAGCACCACGTGTCATCGGAGGAGCAGGGGTGCGGAGAGGTTTTTGGGAAATTTTCTCAATTTGAAAAAAGAGAGAAAAAGGTAGGTCTTTGACCCGTGGATCATCCAGAGGGTACCACATGTCATGTGGACCTAAGGGGCCATGGATATTTTTTGGGGAATTTTTCCAAAAGGGAAAAATTCAAAGTTTGACCCTGCCGACCCCCAATTTTGACTCTGTTTTTTACCATTTTTTCCGTAAATCTTCAAAGGGCCATATCTTTCAAACCAGAGCTTGGCTTTTCATGATTTTGGTGTCATTGGAAAGCTGTTGAAATTATCTACATGATGGAGCCTTAAATTTTAAATTTTGATAGAGTTTTATGGGAGAAAATTGAGAAAAATTCTCTGGCATGGGAAAAAATGCATAGCTGACCCCTAACCACCAAAATTGATGAAGTATGGTGTCCGTTTCTTCTCCAGCATGGCCGAATGCATTGAAAAATGGATTTTTGAGGGTTCCCTTGCTGTTTTAAATGGATCTTGTTGGTGGTTGGAGTATTTAAAATCAATTTTTCCCATGTTTTCCTCATTTCCTTCATTCTGTTCAAGCGATAAAAGCCAGTTTTGGCTAATTTTGTAAAAGTTGTTCATCCCTTCTTCTCTGCCTCTCCCTTATTTTCTTTGTTAGGGTCAAAAATGGAGTTTGAACCTCCTCTCCTATTCTATAATGGAATTTTTTTCATCTTACCCATCAAGTGATGTTTTGTGCAAACTTCTGGGAGCAATAAAAAATGTGTTTTGTGATGCATTTGTCCATCCTTGCTCATTTTTTGGTTGTTTTCTTCTTTCCTTTCTTCATTGCAGGTATTTGTGCATGTTTGGATGTTCATTGCAGGTTTTGGAGTTGTGTTCATGGAGTTTTGGAACATTTTATATGTGAAATCCATCTTTGGTCTATGATGCACTTTGCCCATCCTTTCTATTGCTCACCTCTTCTTGTTTCATGGCAGTTTTGATAGATAATCAACACTTTCCTTCTCTAGTGTATCACCGTTTTAGTGTAGGCTCTGTTTTTTCTAGTTTTATTTCTCTCCATGTCTCCTTGGAAGTTATATTAGGATTAGATTAGCTTGCCTACATCGGAATAGCTTGTGGCAGGTAGTTTAGGAAGAGGAACTCGCCTTCTCTAGAGATCTTTCCCCCATTTGCAAAGGTCCCACACTTTGGGAAAGCTCAATGTTGTGCAATCACATCAAATGAATTTTCCCTTATAAAAGCATATCCATAACTCATTTGGGGGGGTGTTGTGATTTTGCACTAACACTGAATTAGAAGGATGATCGTATCTAGGAATCCCTTATGAAATTCACTCCGAGAGAGAGACTTTGGCATACGGGAAGGATTTATTCCCTGCATTAAGAATGAACCCCAGTGTGGGGCCTTGGAGGTAGGAATATATCTTGGACCATTCACTTGATGTGAAATATTTCACAATGAAGACCATGTTTCTCTAGATTGGAATTTTCATATATTGAGATATTTCCTTGGGAGCGAGCACCACCAATATTGAGTTATTGTCTACTCTTATGGTTTAGGTGTATAGCTCATAATGTTGGGGAGCATGTCAGTACTAAATAAGATATTTGAACAACTACTGGATGAACACTTGTTTTGTACAACCCACTTGTGTAGATCTTATCCTCCACCACTTCATTGGGTCCACCTAGTGTCCTATCTTTGAGGTCTTCTAAATCCATATAGGTACCATCACTGTCACCCACCACAAGTATTCAAATGATAGAGCCATCATGGTATCAAGACCTATAAAATTGAATTTCACACTTAATGATGACAACCTTTCTACACTTGAAATGAAGATGTACTATTTTTTAGAAAAATGCCCTTTTTCACTTCAGAATGCCTAGTTTTTTGTCTTATTCATTTTTTGAGAACACTATTATGAGGGAAACTTCATTTTTTGAGAGGTTGTTATTTATAGTAAGTGGGTGTATCCAAGACTTACTATTTATAGATATTTCCCTTCTACACCTTAGATCGTGACAAAAATAGCTTCACCGGGATAGTTTTCTTCTTTGGATCTCACGTAAAAAAATTATCGCGGATCCGACCATTAGAATGATAAAAAATTAAAAATTAAAACTAGGGCACAAAGCATGGGTTTTTTCTATGTTAAAAATATGGGGCATGCGTGTGTTTTCTTGTAAATGTATATTGAAGGTTCCTAGAAAATAATAAGTTTGTAAAAAAATGTCACTTCGATTCATTTACCCAGATTCTAAGATATGAATCTTTACTTTCCTGTGTACGGAGTCATTCAGATAAAAACATGGTCATAAAGTCTTGAAAAATGCCAATTTTATGAGGTATGTTTCTACTGTTATCATGAGGAGATGGAGGAAAAACAGGGGAAGAAAACTGGAAGAAATATTTTCGGAGAAAATTCACCAACATTTCTGGGGTTTTTCGTGCATTTGGAGGAGGATCTATGAAAAAACTAACTTTCAGTTTTTAAATGCTTTATGGGGAGGGGGTGAAATTTTTTTCCCCCTTATGCCCCTTGTAATGGGATGAAAGGGAAATAAAAAGGTACCTTAGCCCTGTGATTTCAAGTGGTGATCATGCATTTTGTAGACACTTGTAGTTTGACCAAAGCACTATTATTTCTTAATAGTGCACTAACTATTCTCACTCATTGTAAATTGATGACATACAGTCAGTTAGACCTATCTGACTCCCATCTTACGACACTTTTTTGGTTGTATTTCTCCTATAAATAAACTAAATGGGGTTGATATAGGCTCTTATTTACTAAACCATCTTCTCATTCCCTTCTAGACTACTTCTACTGGCTTCCTTAGACTATCAATCCATTTCATTGGATTGATTAGACCCTCTCAAAACCCTAATTCCTTTATAAACAAGATTAACTATCCTAACCTAGTTTAACTAGTCCTAACCATGATTAACCTCTTCTAAACCTAGTCAAATATTACTTTGACTCCCTAATTCAACTTTTAGGCTTATCCTTTAGTCCCACATGCACCAAAATTCCCCCACTTTCCCAAATGGAAAACTATAAATAGCCCACTACCCCCCCTCTCATTTCTAAAAACTCTCCTTCTTCTTAACATAAACTATAGCATTTTTCTTAGGTTTTAAAGCATATTTCATTTCTTTTATTTAAGTTATTGAGTTGTCCATTGCACCACACAAACCAAACATTGAGTAAATTGGAAGAACCATTGGCCTTGAAGCCATTAATGGTGATCTCCCATTCTCATAATCACATAATTGATTGCTTAGAATCCTTACCTAGATTCATTTTTAAAGCTTTCAAGAGTTAAGGATTATTAAATATGCTAGATTTGCTTGGTTTCTTTCAAGTATTAATGTATGACAAAGTGACGAATCCTTGTTTATATCTTATATGATGGTCCACTGGCTAGTTTGTTAAGAGCCTTTGGGGTTTCTTTAGAGATTCTTACCCCATGTCCATGGCTTTTGCAACTTTTCATTGAATACATTTGGCATGCCCGGTGGGACACTTAGTCCATCCTCCATTAATGGGGTCATTTTGAAGCTTTTATTTCGGTTTCTAATTTTTTACATGTTTTTGTAGGGTTAAATATTTTACGTTGAGCTTTTTGGCTAGTTTTTATGTAGTTAACCTCTCATTTTCCATACTTTCTTTGTTAAGTTTATGCTAGAAATTGAATTTAATGGCTAATTTCTAACTTGTTGGACACTTTTAAAATTTCATTTTCCATGTTTTTTTGATGGTTTTTCAGGCAGGCACACACACACCTTTCAGCCAGCGCAAGCACCTTTAGACTGTCATTTTTAGTAAAGGGGCACATGACACCCAAAACCACGAAATTGGTACCTTAAAGTAGGTGCACATGCCCAAATCATGGTGCACAGATACCATTATGACTATGCGCAGACACCCAGTAACTTTTTTTTTCACTAAGTGTGCAGGCACCCAAAACCCACACATAAGCACCCTGTGCATTTCTCTGCCCTCTGTCAAAAAAATTTACTAGGTGCGCACACAAACCCAAACCGTGGCACATACACCATTTTGCTAGCACAAGTACCCCTCTCTACCAATGCACACACACTATCATAGTTTTTACCATTTCTTGCTTTGCTAGCACAGGCACATATTCTCTATTGCAGGCACACTTACCCTAGCACAGGCATCTCTTGAGTAGCGTAGGCACCCTGTAGACTCGCTAGGTTTACACAGAGGGGCACAAGCACCAAAAACCCACGCACACATACCAAAAATAATGTGCACACACCCCGAGGGGGTGCATGTATATCTATTTGATCCAGATTTGTTCACATAATTTTTGGTACTCCTAGTTTTGGTCATATCTTTTGACCCGTTAACCCGTTTTCAAAGTTTGAATAGGTGTCGGAAAGAGAACGAAGAAAAATTTGTGAGGGAAGTTCCTATAATATCATTAATTCTATCATAAAACTCCCAAATTTCCCCAGAGAGCTCCAAAAATGTAAAATGCTAAAAACCATTAAAAACTGCTAAAAATAGATTTATGGAATGTTCTTAACATTCTTGGATTTCTAACTTTCTTGCAGGGTTCTGACAGTGGTTTTCAGGTTTCTTTTCTTTTCCTTTAAAACGTGTATGCTCTTCCCTTGCACCTTCTTGGTGATCTTGGGAATCAAAAACATTTTAGAAACCTTTTATTTTGCTTCCAAACACACTTCAATTTAAGCTTTAAATTGGATTAATCTCTCGAAGTTGGCTAAAAACGAACTCTAACCTTTTGAATTATTTCTCACAAAGGCTTATTTTAATAGGGTTTTCATGTTGTGTATGCCCTTCCTTCGTTCATCTTTTTGGTGATCTTAGGAGTCAAAAACAACATAAAAACTCTCTTTCTTATTTGATGGAAAATTACTGACTCTTTGCATGTATGGCCTAATGCTTATGTCAAATAAAGGAGGAGAAAAGACAAAACAAAACCTTCTAATACACGTGTTTTCATACAAGTATGTCAAATGGTGTGTTACTTAAAACCACATTAAAGTTAAGCAAGATAAAAAACACACAATTTCAGTTCACATTGTATTATCAGGTTTCGGAAAAGGGTATTTCCATGTCCACTCAATTGGAACATAACCCCTTTGGCATAACACCTTAAGCTACAACAATGGGGGTCATTCGAGGAACCCTAAAATAATCCACCACTGAGTAACCTCATGGATGAAACAGGAAGTGCTCCGCTTACCCACTTGACTAGATTTCACATTGTAAGTTAGAGTAAAAGTTGTTCATATTGCGACCACTAGTGACAGTAAAACTAAATGCACTAGTTTCTCATTGTATTAAAAGGGGGTAAAGTAAACCCAAGATACTCCCAAATCAGTTAGTGTGACTTTTTAGGAAAATTGAGCTCACATCCTAGAAAACTTGTGACACCTAGTTGAGAGATCTTATTAGGCAGGTCATTTTTTCTTGGAGCCCGCTTTGTTAGTCGGTTATCACGTCAAGTCATCACGAAGTGACGACTCACTTGAAGTCTGAACCTTGTTTCTCGAAAAAGGAAAATATCCCGTGTAAGTTTGAGCTAAGTGTCTTTCATCACAGAATTAAACGACGTCTCACTTAGCTCGGTTTCATTCTCACCTTCATATGAGGTAAAACTTTACCCATATGGTGCTTAGTTAATTTTCATCCTTTTGATTTATATCCTTGCTTTCTCGCTATCCATTTAGAGTGAGAAGGAAGCATACCTTGCGCATGTTTTATCAAATATAATACTCACCACTTTTTTGTCTGTTTACACCCATCCATGTTTACGGCTGGATTGTTAAATGTCTACAGTGTATATGTGTACATTTTCATATCTTTAATAGTTCTTTGATCTTGAATTTCAGGATCATCTTCACTACTGCAATTTCGGTTCATCATTTATCTCTCCTTAGGTTGATACTTTTTTTCTGACATTCTAGTCACACAATTTTTGTACTTACGTCATGTTTTCAAATTCTTGAGAACTTGATATAAGTCCCTTTATTGTGCGGTTACGTTGCTCGTACAACTAACAACTTCTTGTCTATACTCATACTTTATTTCAGTTGTGATGTCATCTAAGTCTTTTTTGAGGGTGTCGATATTACCTTATATATACCAACATAACATCATCTTGATACTAACACCTTGCTTGCTCGGTTAATGTATCAAGATAGTGTTGTTACGTATACCATACATACCCGCAACTTCCATTTTTCAGAAAACTCAACTTTCATTGGCATTCAAACTAGTTTTAGTATACCTCTTCGAGAGATATTGCATCAATACCACTTTAATATGTAGGCCTTGTTAGAATTCTAACTTGACCTATGTATTGATATGATATTGTCACTATCTTACTTTGAACACTTCATCGGAATCATAGTTAGGGTATAAGCTTGGTAGAGCAACAATTCAGGAGATTGTTGCATTTGAGTGTTTTTTGTGTCACAAAAATAACTACATAACATTGCTTCTAGAACACACTAGGTTATTTCAACATCACATCGAGTGACTAGTTTTAGAAAACTCAACTTTCATTTTTCAGAAAAACTCAAATTTCATCGGCATTCAAACTAGCTTTAGTATACCTCGTCGAGAGATTGCATCAATACCACTTTAATAGTTAGGCCTTGTTAGAATTCTAATTTGACCTATGTATTGATATGATATTGTCACTATCTACTTTGAACCCTTCGCTAGAATCATAGTTAGGGTATGAGCTTGGCAGAGCAGCAATTCAGGAGATTGTTGCATTTGAGTGTTCATAGCGAGTGTTCTTAAAGTCACAAAAATAATTGCATAACATTGCTTCTAGAACACACTAGGTTATTTCAACATCACATCAAGTGACTTACACAAACATACCCCTAGGTTTCACGAAAACTTTGAAGAAATTTAGATGAAACCTCATATAACTTTGACGAGTGATGCCTAGAATCACAAAAATGGCATCCAAACTAAACGAGCACGACTTAGGAGAAAATCCTTTTAAATTGTTCCCATTTAGTGGCAATAACTTAGCACTTCTCTTTTCATATGTCAAGGACACAGAACCATTGATTGATCATAGAAGAGAAGAATTTGATTCTTTTAAAGAACAACATCAATTAGACATAGGTCACTTTAACGAACTCCTTTATTATAATAGAGATCAAGTGCTCACAAGAGTCTTATAATTAGGGGCTAAGCTTCTACAGGAACACAAAGTAGAAACCAAGGCCATTAATCATAACACAGAAGAATGAAGGTCCCTCTTAGACATGGATAACCCCTTTGACGTAAGGTATGCTCCTACTTCTAGGAAACATCATAACACCACTGAAGGAGACCCATCCAAGCCACTTGGTGATCCACAATGACCTTATTGCAAAGTCTTCACGTAAAGTGAAGATTGAGCGTAAAAGCCTCATCACCTCCTAAGTTTAATGAGTTAAGAGGATCATTTAATTGAAGAAGAGATCCTTCAAAAAAAGATCCTGAAATTGAGCCAAAAATTAGCAAACTTAGGCTCTTCAAGTATGAACGTATACAAAGACAAAATCAAAAATGAAATCTCAGCAAGTTCCATTTTGATCTATATAGTGACATGACCTTTAAAGTGGTTGAAGGTGCAAAGAAAAATTTCACCCCACCAAAGAACAAATCATTGAACGGGAATTACAATCAATGAAAGACACACTTACTACGCTATAAGAGGGAAATGTAGGACATAGTAGGAAATATTTGTATGAAGAACTGTACCCTTTCCCCTTTGATAAGGACGTGTTATGGTAATCCTTCCCAAAGAATTTTACCATTCCTAAATTTGATAAATATAAAATCAAAATTGATCCTCATGATCACATCAGAAGACTTTTATATGGCTTGTCCAAGAGGTCACAATACAACGATAACTTCTTAACACAACTCTTCCCTCGTAGCCTAGGGGCACTGGGATTGGAATGGTTCTATAGCATACCTGAGGGATCCATTACAACGTGGCCCGCATTAGCAAAAAAAATTATGACATTATTCCTATAACATGGAAAATGACATCACAATGAACGACCTCTACAATGCAAAGCAAGAGCCCAATGAGACCTTTGCAAGATTTTTACAATGATGGCAAAAGTCTGCAAGTCATTTCCCTTGTGTGTTGCCATAAAAACATCTAATAATCATATTTATGCCTAACTTGAACCCAAATATAGCCTTCAATTTACAAATGCCTTGTGGCTCTTACTTCGAAGAAGTTATAGAGAAGGGCAATCCAATCTAAAAGGTCCTCATCACAAAGGGAAAACTTAAACTAGTTGTCAAATACAAACATGAAGCAAAATCCTTAGATAAACTAAAGTTCTTCAACAAGAACAAACATGTTGTTGCCGATGGCATTATAGACTCCAAAAGAGTCCAAATTGTGCAAGCCGGTCCGATTTTAAAGCTCTCACAAGGACCTCGTCTCAAGGCACCAACCAAACGTGAGTTCACACTGTTAAAAAAATCCCTATCTACCATACTAAAATAGTTAGATAACTTAAACCTGGTGGAGTTCCCAACCACGATGGTACCATACCCATAAAATGCTACAAACCCCATGTGGTTCAAAGAGCATGAGTACTGTGATTTCCACCATGTTAAAGGGCACAAGACATATAGATGCTTGAGACTACGCCATTACATACAGGACCTCATTGAAGAGGGTAAATGCATCGTAGATTCTCCCCCTGACTCAGGAAAAGGTCCAAATGAGAAAATGGGTATGTTTAAATAGCCCTTTCCTAACCATGCAAATAAAAATAAAAGGAAGCCATATCATAGAAAAACTTCCAATGACTATAAGAATGTTTCTTATGTTTATCCCACTAAGAATAGTCCCTTTGATTCCCTCATAGGATGTATTCATTCGTCTGATGATAAGGTCAATACAATTAATATCTTAGAAAAGAGTTGTACAGTAGGGACGTGATGTGCTCATTTAATCATACCAGATCACCTACCTATCCCTCAGGAAGGTCATTACAATTTGATAGACTAGTTAGAGAAAACACCTTCTAGGATATCAATTTTAGATCTCCTCAAAATATACACTGCCCTTAAAAACATACTGTATAAAAAAATATAGAGTTTGGGAGTCTCTACCAATGTAGATCCCGCACACCTCTAAGCCATGATTGCACACCTTGACTCTGACGATCATATCACTTTTGATCATGTTACAATCCCACGTAACAACCTAGAGCACAACTTATCCTTATATCTAGAAGTAGTTGTTACCCATCACAAGATCAAGAGAGTACTTGTGGATGGTGGATCCGGTCTAAACATTTGTACTTTGAATCTAGTTAAGAAGATATGCCATCCAAAGATAGATATAGGGGCTAAAACTATTACAATCTTGACCTATGATAACGAGGAGTGAGAGTCATCAGGCACTATAGTAGTTCCAATGGCAGTAGGGCCGGCTTGTTATGATACAATGTTCCATGTCCTTGACTTGGATCTACCATACAACATGCTCTTAGGACACCCATGGTTCTATGCCATGAAGGCCATTCCTTCAACTTTCCATCAATATATCAAGATGTGCCATAAAGGACAAATACTTAGCATTCAGGATGATCTAGAACCATTTACACATTACATAGCCTTGCACATTTTTTCTCGTGTAACTTATGAATGCCCTTCTGCAGACATTATTTTTCCTTTGTAAACAGAGGATCAAGGAATGTGTGGATCCAGATTCACTCACTCCTTACATTCAAGAATTTCCTTCATTGGTTAACCCTTTCGCATCATGGGAGGCAACGTCGACAAAATATGGCTTAGGTGAGTCGTTCACTCTTGAACAAGCTTTATTAATATCAAATTTATCAGTGTTGCTTAGGACACATGGAAAACCCTATTTTCAATTCAAAAGAACTTAGGATCAATGCCCTAAACCCTTGGAGAAGTTCAGTCCTATTGGTTTCTTATCCAAGGAAAATATGTTAGAAAATTCCACCAGCAAAGTACTTGAAGGTACTATGGCTTCATGCCATCAGGCCCCGCTATATGTCAAAGACCACCGTATGATGTACGTCATGGATTATAATGGGTTTGGATGTGGAATCAATGTGAAAAGGATATTAGAACCCATTGCTATCCCTCACTTCAAATCAGATAATCATGGTCTTGGAATAAGACCACATGATGATCCATCCTTTGATATTGATGCCACCTCTTCCGAACTTGAGGATGACTCATCTCATTCCGATAGTGATGCAGATTTGCAATATATCCTCTACGAAGATCTTTCCTCCACTAACTTATTCCCTGATTTAGATGTCCTTACCTTATCTGGATCCAATCCTCAAACCAAATTCCAAGTAACCCTTTTTTATCCTAAACTTGTAGATTGGGATCAACAATTTCATGTGCTAATCAATTTCTCAAGGCATTTGCATAATTCATGGTCTCAGGGATTTTATTCCAACTGGGGATCACAAGAAAGGATTTGTAATTCAACTAGAAACCTAAGCATACTTTGGAGAAGAAGAAGAGATGTGTGGATGTTTGAGTAAGAAAATCAAAAGCAAGACTAATAATACTTTAGAGAAACCTTCTGCAAGGAATAAAATCAAGTCTCATAGTGACAGACTCTTTGAGGCACTCGTAGATAAACAAAACAAAGAATCTATGGAAAAAATGATCTATACATTCAAATATGATGATTAACTACCTAGGGAGGTTGACCTTACTCTTCCCTCTAATCCCACCTAGATGGAGGATACCTTTAAGATGCTTGTGTAAGAAACCATTAGTGTTAACATTGGCTTGAAAGAGGAACCTAGAATGATAAAGTTGGGAGCTTCACTCTTAGCTCAGGAGCAGAAGGATTTTGTAGAGCTGTTGAAATAATATGGAGATATATTTTTGTGGTCATATGCCAATATGCTTGGTTTGGACCAAAACTTGGTCATGCACAACCTCGTTGTGCACCTAGACACCAAACCCATCAAGAAGAAGTTGAGAAAGATGCACCCTAAAATTACACTCCTTGTCAAAGAAGAACTTGAAAAATTATTAGCTACTGATTTTATTAAGCCCATTGACTATTCAGATTGGATATATAACATAGCCCCGGTTTAGAATAAACCTGTTGGAATAAGGATTTGCATCGAATTTTGTGACATCAATAAATCATTTCCCAAAGATGACGTCCCCTTGCCTAATATTAACATGATCGTTGATTCCACTGTTGGTTATGAAATGTTGTTATTAATGGATGGTTTTTCAAGTTATAACCAAATCAAGATTACAGAGGAGGATCAGCATAAAAAAATTCATCACCCCTTGGGGAAATTTTTTTTACAAGGTCATTCCTTTTGGACTCAAGAATTTTGGGGCCACCTATTAGCGTGTAATGATAGTCATCCTCCATGACATGATGAATGACATACTGGAGGATTACGTTGATGATATTCTAGTGAAATCTAGAAGTAGAGGAGAGCACCCTGAAGTGCTGAGACGTATTTTCCAACGTATCCAGGATTACAAGGTACACTTAAACCTCAAGAAGTGTGTCTTTGGTGTTTTGTCAGGAAAACTCCTAGGTTTCATTGTTTCACAGAGAGGAATAGAATTGGACCCTACAAAAGTTATAATTATCACAGAAATTCCTCCACCTACGACTCTCAAACAAATGAGAAGTTTACAAGGGAAGATTCAGGAAATCCACTATTTTATTTCACAACTTACGGATAAGTGCCACTAATTTACAAACCTCCTCAAGAAGGATGTTGCATTCTACTGGGGACCAGATTGTCAAAAGGAATTTTCACTACTTAAACAGTACCTTGTCAACCCACCTATACTCATTCTACCTACCCCAAGAGAACCTCTCCTCTTGTACATCTCAGCTACCAAGTTTTCTATTAGTGCACTGCTTTCCCGATATGACCTAGACCATAGAGTAAGGGTAGTTTATTACCTTAGTCACACTCTAATTGCCTATGAGTTAAATTACCCACATATTGAAAAGGACTACTTAGCAGTTGTCTTCACCTTTCAGAAACTTCACCATTATCTCCTTAACAATAAAACAAAGCTAATATCTAAAGTTGATCCTCTCAAATACCTTTTATCCAAACCCACCCTTATGGGACTAATGGCTAGTTGGATCATTATCCTAAGTGAATTTTATATTGAGTTTGTGAATCAGAAATCCTTGAAAGGACAGTTATTGGATAATTAATTAGTAGAAGCTCCTTTACCAGGGATGGAACCTTTGTTTCTGGATCTACCATATGTATCCATGATCTATGTTGAAGATTCTATGGAGTGGAAAGTCCATTTTGATGGCTCATTCACCTTCCATGGATTAGGAGCAGGAATGGTGCTCATCACTCCCACAGATGAGGTTATTATGAGATTATTCCATTTGGGACTCCCTTGCACTAATAACATTGTAGAGTATGAGGCACTCATTGTTGGCCATAAGTTGGATATCACTTAGAATATCAGACAACTACGAGTCATTGGGGACTCCCAAATCATTATTAAGAAATTTAATGATGAGTATAAGGTTAAAGATGAGAAACTTATTCCTTACAAGAAACTGGTTGAAACATTGAAAGAATATTTTACACAAATTATCTTTGAACAAAAACCGAGGTCGCATAATAGATCAAAAAATGCTATGGTTATAATTGGATCTCTATTACGCATTCCACCTTAGGAGATAAAAAATCCTTTCTTTGTAGAGCATTTACAAATGCCCACATACGATATGACGGAATCTTGTTTGGCATGCAAAATTTTTGGTCCATCCTCCCCTTGGTATGAACCTATATTTAGATACCTAAAATATGGCACATTTCTCTAGGAAATTACCCATTTTGATAAGAAATCTCTTATCCTTCGTATAGCCCGTTATACCCTTCTAGGAGGTACCCTTTATCGTCATGGCTATGATGGGAATCTACTTTACTGTTTGGATGTTACTGACTTATTCCACTCTATTAAGGAAGTACACGGTGGTATTTGTGGAGAAGACACTAGTGGTATGGTTTTAGCTAAGAATCTCTTAAGATTAGGTTATTATTGGCCCACCATGGAAGAAGACCGTTGTAATTTTGTCAAGAAATGTGAGCTATGCCAAAAGTATGGGAACTTGATACATGCTCTAGCACAAGCTTTACAACCTATTGCAATACCTTTGTTGTTTTCTAAATGGGGCCTGGATCTCATAGGGAATCTCCATCCTTCTTCTTCAGATGGCCACACCCACATTATCACCACCACCGAGTATTTTACTAAATGGGGAGAGGTTGTGCCTCTTACTTATGTCACTAGTGTACAAATTTCCAAATTCATCATGAATCATCTCATATATCGTTATGATATCCCTTCCTCCATTGTCATTGATAATGGTAAATCCCTCAAAAACAAAATGGTTAAAACATTGTGTCAACGATTCCATATTCAACTCAAGTGGTCTACCCCTATTACCCCTAAGGTAATGGACAAGCCGAAGCTACCAATCAAACCCTTGTACAAAACATGGAGAAAATGGTAAGTAAGACTGACTATAATTATCACTTATAGATACATCCCGCCCTCTGTGCCTATCGAACCTCCATCTGCACTCCTACTAGTGTGACCCCATATTCCCTAGTTTATGGAACTAAAGCCATCATGCCCTTGGAAGTGGAGCTTCCCTCCCTGAGAATATCTCTCTGAGATTATCTTGATAAGGATGACGAATATAGAGTAGCTTGGCTAGCAGATCTATAGTTGTTGAATGAAAATCATATAAGAGCTCTTAATCACATCAAGGTCTATTAGAACATAGTATCAAGAGGATATAACAAATGGATCATTCATCATGAATTTGATGTAGGTGATATAGTGCTAAAATAAAATTAGAAGAACACTGTCAAAGAAAAAGAAAAGAAAGGTAAGTTTGAGGCCAACTAGCTAGGGCCTTATGTGGTGGTTGCTAAATATGGGTTAGGATATTATAAACTAGCATATTCAGATGGTGAAGAACTTCCAGAACCTATGAATGCCATGCATCTCAAGTGGTTCTATGATTAAGTATGGCGCAAATATCAAATAAGAACTAAAAGGTAGAAAATAAAAAAACAAAAGAAAATAAACATGAAAATTTTGAGAAAATAATGAAGAAAAAACAGGTCGTCCACATGTGAAAACCACGCAATTGTGGCACAGTGGGTAGGTCTTAAGGTGAAAACTGGTTTCCAATGCTCAAGAAGGATTCTCTAGTCATAAACCACTCATGCATCAAGATGGGTAACCCTCATTGTTTTCTAGAAGTAAATTTGTTTGCTAAGTCTAGGAACCCTACCGAATCCATCTTCGCCAAGCTGTGATTTGGCTTATTTGCTCTCATATCTACGTGAAGGATGTGCCTTTGAATATTCCCATCTAACATTGGGGGAACATTCACATTCCACTCTCTCATACATATGCGTATGGAATTCTACCCTTTGTATATTCCCACATCACACTGGGTGCATCCATGCTTCTTTGTTCTTGTACATTGCTTTCAGAACATGACCTTAGAAAATGCAAAAACATTGGAAAAAGATACACAAAAATCTAAACATTCAGAAAATCTCCCATTAGAATGAAGCTACACCATCTTCATAACATTGTCTTAGGGAAACCCAGAAGATAATGTAAACAGTATCCTAGAAAACTTAACTTTCAAGATAACCCCAAAACATTAGAAAATATATCAATGTTGTCCCAGAAAAACAAGGTAGTGATTTAATTGCTTTTAGTTGTCAGTTTGTATAGTTTTGGTTGTATAATTGTTTAGTTTTGTTATTTGTTGCTTGTGTATTGCACATCTATTTGTTATCACATCTATCATCCATCATTCATCACATATAACATCATCTACTACATCATATATACAAAATGCTAAGTTTTACATCATGCATGTATACTAAGCTAATCATCACATATCATGTCATCAATGGGGGCAAGAGGGGTTGCACATGATAAAAAATATATCCCCCCACACCACTATCATCTAATATCATCCCAAATGATATCATCTCATCCATCCTCGATTACTATTTTCCACTTAGCGCTTATCTCTTCACCCTGGGATATTTTTGAAAAATATTTCCAAGTGCTTCTTGTCTTCTATTTTTATCTAGTGTCATGATTATTTTTAAATATTTATTATTGGCCCATTTGTCTTCACGTCGGGGCATTTTATTGCCACCCAACGCCTGTTCTCTTTACCTTGGGGAATTTTTCGTGTAATTTTAGGTGATCTTCCATTTCCTAAATTCTTCTTATCAATCAAAAATTTAAAAAACTATAAAACCATTCAAAAATCCAAAAAAAAAATCGTAAACACTTCGAAAATAGACTAAAATTGGTAAAAAGCTCATTTATAGCTGAAATCTGTATCTCTCACATGACACTCATCTCGTATCTTGCTGATGTTTTCACATGTTTCGAAACAAAGACTCGTGGATCACCTAACTCTACAATCATTTACAAAAGCTACGCTGCTTACTTCGTCTGTACTCTAGGGCACTATCAGTTGCCTGGTACTATGTTTGTTGTGCACATTGCTTTTCCATTGGACCCAAGTGTCCTCCATCATTTCCCTTGCTTATAAAAATTGTTTGGGACTTCATTTTAACCCTTTTCATTTATCAAAACATTTGGAGACTACATCTCGATAACAAATTATTTGTGCAACTATCTTGAATGTTGTTGGTTTTGAGTGTGTGTGATTGTACTTATTTCCTTATTAGATGAGTTTGTTTACTTCTTGTATTACATTGCATGTTTGTATGTTGCATGGAGTTGTTGTTTTAGGAAGGGATGGTTGTTTTTATCTTGGATTTTCATGTCATTTTACACTTCCATCGTATGTTTACATTTTAATAAGGATCGACAATGAGGATTCTAAGAAAAATGATGATTACAAATTATTATGTAAGCAATGGTTTGTGGATAGCTCATTATCCCATTTTCTTGTTGTTTTATCATCTTCTCTTCACACTTTATTTATTTTTATCAAATCACTATTATTATTAATATTTCACTAACTATTCTCACTCCTCACAAATTGACGACATAATGTCAGTTAGACCTATCTAACTCCCCTCTTAAGACACTCTTTCGGTTTTATTCATCTTGTAAATCAATTAAACAACCTAATATAGCCTCTTATTGACTAAACCATCTTCTCATTCCCTTCTATACTAATTCTACTAGTTCCCTAGACTATCAATCCATTTCATTGGATTGATTAGACCTCTCAAAAATCTAAATCCTCTCTAAACAGGATTAACTAGCCTAACCTAGTTTAACTAGTCCTAAGCATGATTAACCTCTTCTAAACCTAGTCAAATCTTACTTTGACTCCCTAAATAAACTTTTTGGCTTATCCTTTAGTCCCACATGCACCAAAATTCCCCCACTTTCCCAAGTGGAAAACTATAAATAGCCCACTACCCCCTCTCATTTCTAAGAACTCTCCTTCTTCCTAACATAAACTATAGCATTTTGCTTAGGGTTTAGAGTTATTTCATTTCTTTTATTTGAGCTATTAATTTTTCCATTGCACTACACAAAAAACATTCAGTAAATGGGAAGAACCATTGGCCTTAAATCCATTAATGGTGATATCCCATTCTCATAATCACATAAATGGTTGCTTAGAATCTTCCTAGGTTCATTTTAAAGCTTTCAAGAGTAGATGATTACTAAATATGCTAGATTTTCTTGTTTCTTTTAATATTAATGTATGCAAAGTGATGAGTCCTTGTTTATCTCTTATCTGATGGTCCATTGACTAGTTGTTAAGATCCTTTGGGGTTTCTTTATATATTCTTACCCCATGTCCATGGCTTTTTCAACTTTTCATTGAATACACATTTGTTAGCAGATGAGGGAGAAGAGCTTATTTTTAGCACCTAGGGGCCAAGTTTGGGTCATGTGAGAGACCATGAGGGAGAAATAGGGTAGGGAACCTTTTTTATATCCCATTTTACCCCTTGGAATGGGATGGAAGGTACAAAAAAGTGTGCCTCATCCCCATGGTGACAAGTGGCAAGCTAAGGTTTCGCAGAACGAGGGCTAGAAATTTGGCAAAATGAGCTTATTGAGGCTTCCCAGGGTCATGTGATAGGCCCACGAGATCAAATGGGCATGGGGTGCATTTTAATATCTTCTTTTCCCCCTTGGAATGGGACAATAAGGACATAAAAATTGGCCTCAGCCTCATGCTAACACATGGCATTGGAAAAGTTGGCGAAGTATGGAAGGCTTACCTTGGGAAGGACCTTGAAGATGAAGTCCTCAAAGCTTCAGGAGGAATTTTTTAATGAAACCTTATTTTTTTGACTCCAAATATCCTTTTTAAGATAATGAGATGGGTCTAAAGGTCTGATTCTTTCTGAAACCCCCTAAAACATAGCCTTATTTCTCAGGATGGTAAGGTGTTCCTGCCAAGATTGAACTGTGGAAAGAAGTGCTTGGGTATTGTGAAAAATATGAAAATACCACCATGTATGGAATTGAATAATATTTCCAATGGTATATTGTTTTTCCTCCAACTCATTCTAGAGCTCTTGGAATCATGTTTCGAAGCTCAGGTTCTTTTTTGAACTGTAAGCTCCTTCACCTTCAAAAACCTAATTTCATTGAAATTATTCCTAAACCTTCAAAATTTTCCTAAAATTACCTAAACAACTTTCAATATGATCTTACCACATTGATACCTCTTCTTGATGAATTTGGGACTTTAAATATGCTCTGATGGATGAACATCCATCTCAAAAAGGCTAAAAAATAGCCATTTCTAAGTCTACTAAAAGATTTGTCTTGAGATGTACTGTCTCGGAAGAATCTCATTTATTTGTCTACATATTTCCAACACATAGCCAAGGTAATTACAATAGATATGATCACTAAAATTATTAGGATAGGCCTGACCCAGGGGGTGAACTGATCTAAAGGAGTGTTCGAGAGGGTTTACATGAATTGTTTTTGACACTAGGGTAAGTTGTTAGGTTTTCAAGTTGATTTTTTCCCTTGCAAAAAACCATGAGAACACTTCCTTATGCCAAACATCTAATTTCTGGTAGGTTGATTCCTAACGTTCTCATGGAAAGGTAGA
The DNA here is from genome assembly GCA_019776745.2 of Taxus chinensis. Lineage (NCBI taxonomy): Eukaryota > Viridiplantae > Streptophyta > Pinopsida > Cupressales > Taxaceae > Taxus > Taxus chinensis. The sequence goes on from CM034146.1 coordinate 977,746,210, forward strand.
AATTAATTATATATCCACATTTTGGCATGGTTCGTACTCACAGTGGTATACTACATTAAATTGGAAGAATTTAGGAAATAAAATAGTTTTGATAGGGTTCTTCATCTAAGTTTTCTTGACAAAAGGAAAACATTTTGAAGTTTTGGAATGATGTTGAAAGGGTTCTTCATCAATTATATGCACTAAGTCATGGAAAAAGTAAAAGCTACAAGGAAATTTGTACCATAGAAAATTACAACAGATACAAATTATTAGAGTCTGCTAAACAAGGAACAAAGTTATGGATTATTGAGAATCCACTGAACACAATAGAGAGCCATGAAATATATAATAAATCCATGAAATAATATAAAACCATGAAATAAATAATAAAAATAGGAACAAAGTTCAAATTTCATTACCAAAAGGGGTGATAATTGGATACTTCAAGCATTATATAATCATTATAATGATTATAATTTAAGTGTGTAAGTGTGTGGGGTGTAGAATGCACATATTAAAAAGAGTTTATAAGGGGGTAAGAGGGTATAAGTGAGAAATTTTTTGAGAATGAGGATAATATGGGAGTAGAGAAAGGGCATATATATGTGAGACTAAATCATGAATTGTATTTGATGATGAAGATTAATATAATGATCAAGTTATGTTTCATGTATATGTGTTGATGATTCTTTTTTGATAATAAAAATCCCTATTTTTATACAAACTATAGTTACACTCCTTACCAAAGAATGAACTACTTAAGATGAGGAACCACGTCGGGGTTTAAGGTCATAAGGATGAACTCACAATAGAGTTTCCTCAAGAAATATTGTGGTACCTCAAAATTGAGTTAATTATTCAAAAACCATCCACCATCTATCCCAAAATTTATTTTTGATCTCCTAATGGTTACACCAATGGATTAAAAATATTTTAGAGTTTAATAGTAAGGGTGTACTAGTTTTGGGGTCAGTGAACAAAGTACACAACTTATATTTGATGATATATTTTTCTTCACCACGTTGTAAGAAAAATTATCTTCATAAACATTGTGAAAAATGGTTTTGTAATCCTCCCACATGTTTATTTGATCCACCACATTATCAATATTATATATTAATGACTCCAATGAAAATGCAAGTGTTTCACAATGGGTACTCGTGTCATTAGGTCTTTTTTAGGGTTTCTATTAAACCCTGAATTTGAGATTTATTATTCTGAAGCTCCCCTACAAGGTTTTATTAGGTATTAGGAGGATGTCTAAGAATTTAAGGTGGTGTTTGAGGTAGTTTTTGATCACCCTAGTGTCTAGGTGAATGAGGGGTTTTTAGGTGAAGAGATTGGATTGACTAAAAAAATTTAAAAATGAATTAGGAAGAATGCAAGAAAAACAAGTTTAAACACTAAAATACCCTAAATTCATTCAAAAATTACTTGGTATATTCTCTAAGATTGTTGATACATTGCGCATTCAATAATTCAACTCCACTAAACCAGCTCATGCTATTTCTCTCTCATGTTATTTTTTGAAACAATTTTTTTGTAAAATAAAATGAAATAGCTTGGTCTCAAATGAGCCTATTTTTATAGTCATAAAACACTCTCATTATGGCTTATAAATTCCAATACGTAACACGAACACATTATAATGTCCTCATTTTATAACCTGGACTATTCATAATGCAAGTGTGCTACATTAAAAATGGCCAATTAGTGTTTTTTAATTCTATTTGGTGCCCCATTTCCATGTATATGCCCAAAGATGGTACATAGCATGATTAAGGACTCACACCTCTCTTGTACATATTGGATTGAAATTTTTCTTACAATGCTTTACTTGTTGAACTGGGGACCCACCAAATATCTCAATGGTAATACTCCATAAGAAGAATGGAATGGTTATAATAATTATATATCTCATACTTATGTTTTTAATATAAACAATATTTGAATGTACCTAAAAATATAAAAATAGATAATAATTCATTTGCATGCATATTTAATGGTTATAGTGAAGATTCAAATTTTTACTGAATCATGGATCTAAAAAATATATACATTAGTAGGAGTGTATTTTATGACAAGGGCGAGTCTAATCCACCTACCACTTAGTCACCTGATACAAGCATGTGTCATGTAAAAAATTCTATTATTGATAGTGGTAGTGAAGATGAAGACAATGATGATGGATAGACATGTCCTACATCTCCATATCCCAAAAGTTTTGTTTAATGTATTCCCAAGTGGTATACCAATTTTATTGGAGATGAAAACTAGCATGGAGTCCCAAACACTTCCACTACATGACTAATGACTCATAACATGGCTTTTGAAGAGGTCAATTTAGACATTACAAACATTTTTGTAATTTTTTTAATCCCTCAAGGGTTTATGAATCCTTAGAGTTAAAACATTGGAAAGTTTCCGTGGATGTTGTATATTAGTCATTGGTGAAGAACAATATATCGTAACTTGACGTTCTTCGACAAAGGAAGAATCTTCTCAAATACAAATGGTTATTTAATACCAAGTCCAAAGTAGATGGTAATAAAAATTAGATGGTAGTATTGATAAGTAAAAGTAAATACTTGTAAAAAAATGAGACATGTACAAAAATAAAGCATTAAATATGATGAAAATATTACTCTCACACAAAATATAAAGACAATCAAAAAGATATTTTCTATTGTTACACAATTTGGATGGAAATTCCATCAAAAGGACGTGAAAATTACCTTCATAATTTTAGATCTATAAGAAGAAGTCTACATGACCCAACTACATGGTTTTATGATAGGATACACACCTTAAAAAACCTGATTTCATACATGGGTTTTTTAATTGAATGAAGTATCCCATCAAAATTTGGTCTTTAAGACTTTTGGTTGATGTTTCCAACCATGGCCATCACCTATAGCCTCTTACATTATTTCTATACCTACAATCAATCTTACTTAATATATGAATCATATAATTGCATTTCTTTTAGTGCCACTGTTTGAGTTATACTACTATTCATTAGCTAAAACCATCACCATTCATTCACAAATGAGATTCTAAAACCCAACTTACCATTTCTAGATTTTTCATTATACAATTCATCCTTGAAACCTCTTCTTGACTATGTTAAGATTGTTATGACTACTAAAAAACTATGTTATCAAATCTATACCAAGAAATTAAGAAATCAGTGGACAATTATTATTAGACTTGTTATTCAATTGGTTCTCCACACACCAATACATGCATTTCTGATCAAACTATACCCAATCTCTGTATTCATCTATCATTCTTGACTCAGATAGTGGGTATCACAGTTTCTTGATATGGAAGTTCAATGATAAGATTAATTAATATTCCCTGATACACGTTTATTTATACTTGATTCAAGATTATATAATCATGAATTTTGAGCAGAGAAGATCAATATTTGAATCTTCATAAAGATTCCTCTTTTCACCTCTTTAACCCTGTCTTGTCACAATCTAATAGGTCTCCCTTAAGACTTTTTTAGTCTATTTTTTATTTTAATTTTCTTAACATGATTCTTCCAACACTTCGAAATTCCATTTTTCATGTTTTAATTTTCCTCCAAATTTCATACCTTAACTCAATGTAAAATTTTCCCAATTAATGTTTTAATAGTTTTAATTAGGTCTATGTGGGTTTTTGACTGTCCTCTTAAAAACTGCTAGTAATAAATCTCTCCTCATGTAACCAAACTCCCTAAAACATTTTTCAACATTTATAGCATCATGTGTAGATAATTTATTCATAAAATGAAGATATGGAAGTTTTAGTTTAAACCCTAATAGGGGGTTTATAAAAACCTGATATGAGGAAAAAATAATTTTCTCTCTTTGTAAACCCTTTTACAATATAAAACCTCTTTTCATAGATCTGTAGGGACCTTATACACATTCCTCCTTTGATGATTTGGGTCTGATAATGTTCTTATGCCTCAGGAAAATGAGCTTTTGGTTTAGGAATACAAGGTAAGGAAGAAAAGTAGGACCAATTTAGAACAATTTGTAATACAACCTTGATTTTCATCACACACACACACAATGTTTTAGAGTCTTAAAAGGCATAACATATGATGATTGAACCTAGAGAAAGAATTGAGAGTAAATAAATCTCATTATTATTCCTTTATCAACCAGATGGAGTTACATACCAATACTCAACTGTAACAACAAATACCTCTTCTTAGTAGAAAATTTACACCAATTCCATGCAATTTCATCCCTTCTACTCATGGTTATCTCTATTCTCTAATTAGACAAATCAATTATATTTCCTAGAGGTCTTCTATATTTTCTATATGAAGTTAATTGTTGATATTTTCTCTCAACTATCTCACAAAGGTGTAGGAGACTATTTCTCAAATATTAGATACAAATTACAACTGTATTTTGACTCTATAAACTACTTATAAGCTATAACTACATAAAAAATATCCTCTATATCCTCTAACAACTCATTACCTTTTACACTTTCATAAGACTTATACATATGAAATTTCATGATATCACTAAAATTCAAATTTGGAGGTTTTGGAGGAAAAACCTCCCATAGACCAAATTCAACTAAAAAACTCTCTCCTAATGCTATTTATAGATTTTTCTAGTATTTATGGATTCCTTAAACCTATACAACATGAAATAAGTAATGCTTCTACATCATTTTATCATGCTAGAAGAAAAACAAAGGGTGTGTATAGTTATTAAGTCTTTGTGTTGTCCCAAGGATCACTGAGCCTAGTATATAAATATTGATGAAGGTCTTGTATAACATGGGTTTCAAAGGAATTCATATGAACTAAACCTCAACATCAAGAAGTAAGGGGGGTTTTGTATGTGATTGTGATTGTGTATATCAATGACATATTTCATCACTAGAATCTCATTGAAAATGATTGATGTAATACATAATGACCTCAAGAAATTGTTTGAGATGACATATCTCATGCTTCTCCACTACTATTTTGGTTTAGAGCCATGGAAAAAGATACATCACATCTTTGTGTCTAAAATGAAATATGTAATAATATGTTCAAGAAATTTCTAATGATAGATTATAACTCCATTACAACACCTATGGAGAAAAGAATTAAACTGTATTATTCTAATCCATCAATATCACTAAATGTAACTCTCTATCAGAAATTGATTAAGAAACTCATTTACTTGACCTACACTAGGTTATAAAATATCTATGTTGTTATGCCCCTCCCCTATATCATTTATAAGGTTATGTGTGGTGTGACCTATGGATTATATAACATTTATATTAATATCCATTATCTTGTTGTTTATTAAGTGTAAAACTATAATAATTAAGGGGTGTGACACTTCGTATACATACATACATACATATTGACTAACTAAAATTGGACTAAGTGCAAGGAAATAGTAATCCTAGTTAATCTAATTAGGAGGACTAAAAAGCCATGATAAAATACTAAAACAATATGATATAAATGCAAGTAAATTATTATAAATGAAATGAAACCATAAATGTGCAAGAGAAGGGAGAGAAATAGCTTAGTTGATTGTCAGTGACTATTGTAGGTTGTCCCAGGGCTGAAAATAAAATCTGGAAGTGCGGATGAACACTTGGGGACCCTACAAAGGATAGATCTGAAGGATCTGAAGTGACTGGTGCACCTGGGAGTGTACTGGAGCACCCCGAGTTCCCTTGTCTGCAATCTGGGTGCTCTAAACACTATAAATGCTCAAAACCTGCAACTAGTATGGTCACAAGTTGGTTCTGAATCTTCCCTGTCGTGTTGGATCTTTTGGATGAGCTATAAAATGACCTGTAATGCAAAGAGAAGTATCAAACCCTAGAAAAATAAAATATGCAAATGAATGGGTCAGACTGACCTCAACCACTAATCTAGTGGACTTATCATTTAGTGTTGCACTACATTTTGGACCCGGATGTAGTTCTGGTGAGTGTGTGCATGTCATGCCCTAGGTGCTCTCATGTCAATCACACTTTCTGAAGTAGCGAGCAATGGTAACTATAGAAAATGTAAATAACATGTGTATGGAATAGAATAGAATCCCTCCCCCTATGAAGTTTGTGTGATGTAGTTCTCCTAGCCTTGATACATGGCACTATGTGGATGCAAGTGATGCAATGGATACATCCCTAGATGGAGTGATAGTAGTGTGTAATGCTATGGCCTAGGAAGCTCATTATGGTCTTATAACTTTATATTTATAGGGATCTTAAGCTTAATTTCATAATTAATACAAGGTTGACTGAAAAAAAATATAAAGATGACCAACAACTAGAAATGGCCCAAAAAGGAGTGAAAGGGGATTTACATAGATTGGGGTGCCAAGGGTGGGACCAGGGTGCCTCGGGGCACCCCAGTACAAGCTGGGGCACCCTGATTTAGGGTTAGAATGTCAAGGCAGTTGCGAAATGGGAAAATACATGCTAGAAAATACATGGGAACTATGAAATAAATATAAAATAAAGATAGCCAAAAGTTGGGATTAATTAGTACTTTGTACACTTGAGAACCTTCTAAATAGTAGTATAAGACCAGCCCAAATTATGTGTAAAGTGCATAATTTTGTGTCTACATTTTTCCACCACTTTATGTTGGTGAGCGGAAATCTTGGTAACATAAAGTAGATAGAGATGCATACCTGATATCCATGTAGGTTGTAGAAGAAGATGTTTTGATGGACTAGACTCAAGTGTGGAATGAAAAAAAACAAAAATATGGAGGAGCGTGGATTCTAAAGATGAAAAATGTGCATAAAAAGTGACAAGAGTGAACCTAGGGTGGAACACATGTGTCATTGTTGTGGTGTGTAATATACATGCATGGTTAGTATGGCAAGTACCGTCGCAGTGTGTTGTTATTGTTGTTGTTGTTGTTGTTGTTGTTGTTGTTTCCCCCAAGTTGACTGTTTGTTTCTCATACGGTGGACCTATAAAGAGAAAATGATCAAGTAGTCAAATATGTATGTATGTAAAAACATTGTGTAAAATATGCATGTGTAAAGTACGCAAATGTAAAATATGCTACAAAAAAGGTGTAGAAGGATATTATGTATTGTCGCGAGTTATTTGGGTGATCTCACGTGACCCTAGCTAAAGAAGTGTAGGGAGGAAATGTTTTTGTGTCCTCCAACTCTAACTACTTTTACTGAAATTTGTTAAAGAGATATCTATACTGTCCTAGTTTTTTAGGTGATCTGATGCCATTGGATGGAGAAGTGTATAGAGGCACACCCACTGTAACCCTTGATCCTGTAACCGCTTCGCAGAATTGCCAAAGGACACCATGTCCTGTTAAGGTCGCTGTGTATGGAGTTCGTAGACTAGTATGAATTCATTCATTATGTCTAAACTGATGTAAATATGTTTTGTTATTAGAAAACCCTCAATGGTTCCCCCCTATTTTGGGGCACATGCGATGACCCTGGAAGGAGAATGTGGCCCCAAAAGAGGACCAACCACATTCTAACTTGTATAACTTTGTCCTTTAGGGGGAAAGGGAAAATGCTTGGCAGATACAAAGGCATGCACAAAAAGGGATGGTTAGCCAGTACAAGTGTTATTTCAAAAACACATGCATGCAATAAGTGTAAAATATGCATACAATGTAGAAAAATTAGCAAGCACAATAGTGTAAATACGTAAGAAACAACAAGAAGACTGCATAAAGTGAGTTACAAACATGAGACATCACTCATGATATCGTAAGACACATAAGGACATCATGGCCGCAAACAATAGAAAAATGTGCACACAATCAAAGGGAAAATCCTGCATATAAAGGAAAACAAAGTAGAGAAGTAGAAATAAAGAGGTAGTCATGGAAACATGTAATCTTGCAAAACAAGTGGTGCACATGAAACACCTGTTAGCATGTTAGAGTGATAACCAATATGTAAAAAACATGTATGAACAAGTAATATAAGATGCTAATTACAAAATGAAACAATAACACCTGTATGAGATGAATGTGGATGCCCCCAACGACCAATATAGTAAGGGTAGAAGGTGAGCATCCATGCCGCATATAAATGTCATGTATCTACAATCACACTGATAAAGGTGTGAATGCACATGTGTCTATGATAATGACATAGAATAAAGAAATATAACATGTGTAGTAAAATGATCATGTAAAACACTAGTAAGAAAGAGTATATGCTACCAAGACAATGCAATATGTTATGGATGTATGGAGTGGAATGAAAAATGGAATGATAGGAGAAACATGCCCCCCGAGTGGATGGAAGTGTATGTAGTGAGGTTCATTTTTTTCCCCTCAGCAGTCAAGAGTGAACTATAAATGAGAGTGCGTCATTGGTAAATGGTCGAGTAGTATTGGTTGTGTCTAGCGCACCATGATGTTTGTGCTTGTGTAGTGGTGATGAAATGCGACACGTGGGGAGATGTGTGTGTACCCTATAATGTAAGCATATACCACAACTTGGTTGAATAAATGAGTGATGATTTATCCCTAAGTGTATATCATGATAGCAAGAGTGTATGGTGGTTAGATGAATGGAAATATGTGTGTAGACCCTATAGCCTAAGCGTTTAACATGAATTGTTGTATGGAAGAGTGATGGTGTATCCTTAAGTGTTTATCACTACCTAATGGGAGAAGAAGGTGACGATTTAGCCTCTAGTGTATGTCACTACGAGAGGGGTGATGAAGTCAGATGGAGCATACATGAGTAGATGGTGGATAACAAAAGGTGGTAGTTTAACACTAAGTGTGGACCACTATGTGATGAATAAGAATGAGGTGGTGATTTAGCCTAAAATGTATACCACTAAGTGATGAGTAAGATAAATGATGATGAAATAAAATAACTTATAATAGTATAATAGAATATGTAGTAAGAGGATAATGAGAAATTGACTAAAAGAGTGGTGATTTAACCTAAGGTCTATACTTATACATGATGTGATGATGAGTGTGGGTGAAAATATAGCCTAGAGCATTGGTCACTAATCCGATGAATGTGGTATGATGACATGTTGCATGTAGGTAAGGTCCATTTGATTGGTAAACCCTCGGTAGTCAAGTATGAACCAAGGAACTAGAGTGTGTCATAAGGTGGTTAGTGTAGTGCATAGAAAACAACACAGTTTAAAGGACCAAGTAAGGAGCATGGTATGTAAATGTGCAGTGTAAGTGATGTAGTGTAGAATGTGTAGTGTGTGAAATGTAAGAAAGGCACTAATAGGTGTATACAGAAATGGCATATGTAAAAATGATAGATGGAAATAGATCCATAACAATGGAATCTAGTGTAGTATATAGAATTTACATGATGGATAGATGTGCAAGATGCAGATATAAGTGTAGATAGAATATGTAATGATGATAGGTAAAGCTAGACCCATATATAATGTGACCTAGTGTAAATATAGGATGTAAGAATATGATGCAAAACTAGAGGTAGACGAGATGACAAATAGTGTAGTATGTAAAAAAATGGATGATGTATAAATGACTAATATATGAGGTGGGGAGAGGATAATGTAGGATATAGGCTATGTATATAAAGGATAATAGAATGTAAAAGGTGTATAACCTAGCATGCAGTGTGTGGGGTTTAGTGTAATAGTAATCCCTTAATAGTCGAGTGTGAACCGAAGTATAAGAGTGCATCATTAGGTAACGATGGTGTGATAATGTGTGATAAATATGCCTATATGAAAGGGATAAAAGGAAAGGGAAATGCAATTATGATAGGAAGAGGATGTGGGGGATGTAGAGTGTCTATGACCCCTGGAGCGATAATGTGAAAAAGGTGACTATGAAACGCCATCAAGAAAATCATTGTTTTCTTGATCAAAACTGGTGGGAGGTGTGTTGGAAACTTGGTAGGTGATAGAATGAGTAGGATCATATAAATATACATTACGATGAAAGAGATAAGCATTCATCACATACTTTTTATCCGTAATAGTAATTGGTGGACATTCATGGGCACACCGACACCGAAATTTTAGGTACATATGTACGAGAAGAATCATTAGCAATGGAGATAGTGCCAAAAGGAATAGGGAAGGAGAGTGATGAGTGAAGCGGGTCGAGTGTGCCACTGATATAATTAAGCCAATATCGTCTAAGTGTAAATGGAAAACCATAGGAAGCGCATGCAACAAATACAGTCAAGTGAAAACCCGTAAGCCATAAGTTATTGTAATATGGAAGTAACCATAATAAATATGGGGTGAATGGAGGGGTGGAAATATGTCATTAAGTTTCATGCCAAACTTGGGTAAGAAATCATGTGTATAGATAGTATCAGAGCTAGCAAGATCAAGAGGAATGTGTTCCCAAAATGTCCTATTGATATATAAAGTGTAGGTGAAGCGGGTCGTGAAACTACTTCTGGTGGAGAGGAAGATGAAATTGCATCAACATTGTTAACAGAGCCCTTACATAGGACCATGGCATTAATGGATGGAGGTTTTTTGAATTGGTACTCACCTAGGCCATTGGTGACAAATGTTTTATCAAAAATAATAATTTTCTACGCTGAGAGGAGTAAAAACAAACTTTCGTAATGATTCATCAGTGAGTTGTATAACATCAACCTTGTCTTCAGACTCACTGGAAATGTTAGTGTGTGCATCATCTATTTGTGTAGTACTATTGAGGACATTCGTAGGTGGGGTAGGAGGAGAGGGTGGTGGAGGTGGAGTACTAGCAGGGATAAATATAATGGGTGAAATAATAGCAAGGTGTGAGTGGAGATGACATAAGTACTGATGTTGGGGGAAGTGAAGGTAGGTGCACTAGTAGGGCCAAATACAATGGGAAAAATAATGGCCAAAGGGTGAGTAGAGATAATAGGAGAAGGAATGGTAGGAATATTGGAGGTGGGTACACTAGATCGACCAACATTGTATTTATTTAGGTTAACGTATAGAATAAGTTGAGGTGGTGGGATAGACATAGAAGTCACATGATCGATGCAACAATATTTGAATGGTTATGGGTTAGTTTTAACAATATGTTTATAACCATCATGAAGGAATTTGGCACATTGATGTACGGTGGAGGGTACAAATTGCAAGGAAATCGTAACTAAAATTGGACTAAGTGCAAGGAAATAGTAATCCTAGTTAATCTAATTAGGAAGACTAAAATGTTGTAATAAAAACTAAAACAATATGAAATAAATGCAGGTAAATTATTCTAAGTGAAATGAACCCTAAATGTGTAAGAGAAGGGAGAGAAATAGCTTAGTTGATTGGTAATGACTTCCACAGGTTGTCGCAGGTCTAAGAATACAATCTAGAAGTGTAGACAAACACTCAAGGACCCTGCGAAGGATAGATCTGAAGGATCTGAAGTGACTAGGGCACCTCGGGGTGCACTGGTCTGTAATTTGGGCACTCTAAACACTATAAATGTTATAAACCTGCAATTGGTATGGTCGCAAGTTGGTTCTAAACCTTCCCTGTTTGTCATGTTGGATTTGTCGAATGAGCTGGAAACTGGCCTGCAATGCAAAGAGAAGTATCAAACCCTAGAAAAATAAAATATGCAAATGAATGGGTCAAACTGAACTCAACCGCCAAGATAGTGGACTTATCACTGAGCGCTACACTACATTTCAGACCCGGATGTAGTTTTGGTGAGTGTGTGCATGTCGTATCCTAGGTGCTCTCGTGTCAGTCACACTTTGTGAAGTAGTGAGTAATAGTAACTATAGAAAATGTAAATATCATGTGTGCATGGAATAGAATAGAATCCCTCCCCCTATGAAGTGTGCGTGATGCACATCTCCTAGCCTTAATGCATGCCACTATGTGGATACAAGTGATGTAATGGATGCATCCCTAGATGGAGTGATAGTAGTGTGTAATTTTATGACCTAGGACCCTCATTATGGTCTTATAACTTTATATTTATAGGAATCTCAAGCTTAATTTCATAATTAATCCTGACAAGGTCGACTAAGAGAAAGATAAAGATGACCAACAACTAGAAATGACCCAAAAAGGAGCAAAAGGGGATTTGCATAGATCAGGGTGCCCAAGGTGGGACCAGGGCACCCCAGTACAGGTTGGGGTGCCCTGATTTAGGGAGAGAATGTCATGGTAGCTGCGAAATGGGTGGATAAGTGCTGAAAAATACATGGGAACTAGGAAATAAAATATAAAATAAAGATGGCCAAAAGGTAGGATTAATTAGTACTTTGTACACTTGAGAACCTTCTAAATAGTAGTATAAGACCAACCCAAATTATGTGTAAAGTGCATAATTTTCTGTCTAAAGATAGACACACACACACACACACACACACACACACACACACACACACACACACACACACACACACACATGAATGTCTCTATATATATGTTTGTATGTGTGTGTGTGTGTGTGTGTGTGTGTGTGTGTGTGTGTGTGTGTGTGTGTGTGTGTGTGTGAGATAGAGAGAGAGAGTAAATCACTCCCATAGGTGGGAAGAGTGTGATTTATCATCTTAATGGAAGACTTAATGGGTTTCCCCGTTGAAGTTGCTTAATAATATATTATATATTATGATATAATTGCATTTATATTCAAATAATTCCATTAGAATTGGTATTAGAGCATCGATTATGGAAACATTTTTTGTTTCCACTATATTTCCCATGAAAGGAACGATAAGAATATTGTTCCAAGCCATGAAGATCTTAGATGATAATAGCACACCATATTTAATAAGATGAAAGAAATTCTCTAGAATAAGCTTACAAAAGGATTTGCAACCAAAGAGATATCATATATGGAAATCCATCATGATGTCATTAAATTAACTCAATAATCATGATGTATATATAGGAGGATGGAAGTGTAACTACTACCTATATCAGTGGTGAAGAACTACCACTAACTGATACTGGTAACTATGCTAACTCCACAAGACAAGTAAGCTAACTCCACATAACTATTACACTTACGCAAGTTAACCCAACAAGTGTAGAGATAACCTAATTACAAAAAATATCCTAATAAACAAATAAAATGATAAATAATAACCTACACTAACACCCCCATAAACATAGCTTAGGTGGGTGAAAAATAAGGTGGGTCCTGATAAAAAGGCCTGATGAGGTACCCACATACAATAATTGGGAAGAAAGGAACACTACAAGGTACCCAAAACTAGTAATAACAAAGTAGAGAGAGAGAGAGAAAAAAACCCACTGCAAGGAATCCAAGAAGCACATCTCCAAAAACTTGTACAATATTGAAGAATTTTGGAGAGCAATATGGTCTGAATCCACCACTCAATCACAAAACTCAAAAGCAATTGACACTAAGCTTCACCAAAATAGATCAATACAAGGAGACTATCAATGGAGTGATGTTGAAAGTGTAAAAAAACACCAAACATAATTTGATTAACTGTTACAAATAGGTATGCCATGATCCAAGAACAATAACCAAGGCAATAAGACAAGGATACAAGATCCAAAGAATTATGAGTACCATGATCCAGGAATTTCCAAGGAAACAAGGAAAGGACATAATACCTGAATAATTAGGATCAACTTTGATACCGTGAAAGGAATGATAAAAATATTCTTCTAATCCGTGAAGATTTTAGATGATAATAACATACCACATTTAATAAGCTAAAAGGAATTCACCATAATAACCTTACAAAAGGATTTTCAACCAAATATCTAAAATATCATATATGGAAATCCATCATAATGCCATTAAATTAACTCAATAATCAAGATGTATACATAGGAGGATGAAAGTGTAACTAATACCTAGATCAGTGGTGAAGAACTCTCACTAACTAATACATGTATTTAAGCTAACTCCACAAGACTAGTAAGATAACTCCACATAACTAGTAAGCTAACTTAACAAAACTAGTAAGCTAACTCCACATAACTACTATACCTAAGAAAGCTAACCCAACAAGTGTAGGGATAACCTAGGTGCAATAATCATCCTAATAAACAAATAAAACGATAAATAATAACCTACATTAACATCCCACATGGCTGAAATTTTTTTAGATATTTTTTCTTAAAGGCTTGTAATAGTGGCAAGAATGATTTTATTAAAATTACTTGAATATAAATGTAAATATGTCAGAGTTATCAGTGCATGTAGGAACCAAAGGTTTGTTAATGGAAAGTAGTAAAGTGAATATTGAGGTATATACAAGGTACTATTGAGTATGACATATAACACAAGAATAATCAATTTTTCTTAACATGGTATATAGATTTAGATCATGCAAGTTTTATTGATGATAGGAAATCCACATTTAGATCAGTATCATTTTTCGAATATTTTCATATGTCATGGGAGAGAAAGAAGATTAATAAGTTATATCTCAAAATTACACTAAAGTAGGATATCATGTAACTTGAGGAGCTATTTATCAAGAAATATGGCTATGTTGCATACTTTTAGGACATGAAGTACCACAAATATAAGTTACAATATTGAAATGTGAAAATGAAGGTGTCCTAAAACTTATTCACAATCCAATGTTTCATGAATACATAAAAAACATCAAGGTTCAAGTACATTTCATACGCAAGCATGTTCAACAATGCAACATCTAACTCCAATTTTTCCCAACTAAAGATCAATGTGCAAATATCTTCACCAAGTCACTTACACGTGATACGTTTGAGGAATTTTGAGATTCTCTCTCTCTCTCTCTCTCTCTCTCTCTCTCTCTCTCTCTCTCTCTCTCTCTCTTGTTCTCTTAAAACTATGTGATCTATTTTTATTTGGAATTCGACGGACAATACACTAGTGGTGTCATTTAATGTGTTATCGCAATATATTTGTGATGAATAATTGAGATTGCATTTTTAAATAACTATATTACATAATTAAAAATGCATATATATATATATTGTATAAATAAAACATGTAATTGTGGAAGTAAGATAACTTTATTGAATATGTACACAAATTGGGAAAACTCTGTAGGATAAATGTATGCCAAATATCTTTACAATCGAGAATATATGAAAATTGGGAAAACTATATAGGAGAGATGTATGCCTTGAAATTATATGTGAATGAAAATGTATACAAATGGGAAAATTCTATAGGAGAGACATATGCCTCACAAATTAAAAACCTGCAACCTATGACTTATTTCTACAAACACTTTCAATTTGTAAAAATGTGTCTTCATTTGAACCCATCTTCTTTATAGTGAAAAGATGCAAAAGATGGAAGGTTGTTATTCATCGAATAGTAAATTAAGGGTTCCAAATGGGAGCTGAAAATTCATCATATATAGAGATTACATGTATCCACATGTGGGGTAGATTTGACTACGAAATAACAAGAAAATAATTGAAAACAATAATATTTTTAAATCATTTTGGTTTTAGTGCTACTTTTCAGGGTCATATCTCCCAGCCCATTGATCGTATTCGCAAACTACATGAACCATTGGAAAGATGATAGAGAAGACTAAAAATGTACCATATGGTGATAACACTTTAGCTTTTGTCATACAATCTAAAGCCCATAAATACTTAAAATACCCTAAAGATGAAAAATACAAAAAACTATTAAAATCCTACTAAAAATAGATTGTCAAGGGACTTTCTATAAAAAAAATTAGAAGTATTGCTTTTTAAAAAATTAAAACACAGTTTTATATTGATATGATCAAGAAAAGTACATAGGGTTTCCAACCAAAATACTAGGCGGAAAAGTCACACCCCAAAATTCACCACACCAGGCACACATGTGCCACAGGATACAAAAATCAAACGAACAAAGAACAAGTCATAGAAGTGACAAGTCACGGAGAGGTGAATTAAGCAGCAAAAGTGAACATGGCAGATGGAGGAAGAGGAAGATGTAATAACCTACGTGAGGCATCATCCCAACCCATTGCAGGGGATTAAGAGAAGACGACACAGGATCCCACCCATCACCCTAATCACGAGCTAGAGCATTCTTACTGGATGGAGAAATTGCAAGAGCCAAGTGAGGAAATTTATCAAAGGGAACCCCGCCTAGAACCAGAGGCCAAAGAGGAGGAAGGCCACCTAGAGCCACTACCATTGTTGCAAATGGAGGGAGGATCCCCCCAACAAGATCCATCATCATCTTGGGAGTGGGGAGGACCCCCAGCCATTACCACTGAGCCACTAGAAAATGCTATCGGCCTGCCGCTGAGGAGGGGAGGAATTACACCGAGCCCGGGCATGATGTTGTTGATGAGCACCTTGACCACAAGATCGAGGTTGAGGGAGAGGTAGGGACCATCACCATGGTGGAGAAGGATGACGTGATGGAGATGTAACCCAACTGAC
The DNA here is from genome assembly GCA_019776745.2 of Taxus chinensis. Taxonomy (NCBI): domain Eukaryota; kingdom Viridiplantae; phylum Streptophyta; class Pinopsida; order Cupressales; family Taxaceae; genus Taxus; species Taxus chinensis. Next base: position 977,762,512 of record CM034146.1, read on the forward strand.
AGAGCATAGGGTGCTACCCTAGTGGGTGAGAAGATCCTAAAGATGTTCCACCCCCAAGTGAAATTTCTATGCCTTGAGCTGGATCTGAAGGAACACACGAGTGATAATTCCTGTTTTAGCATACACAGAAAACTCTAGGCTAAGTGATGTTTGATTAGAAATAGAGTCTTATAATATTCCAAATTTTAAAAAGAATTTCTACATGAAAGATTTTCCAAAATTTGTTGAATTTTTCAGGAAGTACTGTCGATTCCCCCAGTAAAACAATTTTCCAGGTGAAGGGTTCATGGCGAAAAGGTTGGAAGAGGGAGTGAATCCACTTCCAAATGGACTGAGAAAGTGGTTAATACAATAACAAATGAAAAAGGGTTTCAGGAAACTGGCACACATGACACAAAGGATTAGCAACCCTAAGATTTTGAAGACATTTGGCAACTGGAAATCCCTGATAAAGGAAGCACCAGAGGAAATGAGCCTTTTTTAGCTCTATGTGAGCTTTCCAAATGTTATTGAATCTGCACTTCTAGACCCTGTGTGGGGATTTAAGCTTCCAGGTCTTGTTTAATTTCTCAAAAGGAATGTGTGTAGGAATAAGAAGCTGGTAACTAAACTATGGTTTGTACCGACTGAAGGGAGTCACAGTGGGCTAGTGCTAATCACGCTACCATTGAGCAAGAGGGGAAACACCAATTTGTGAAGAATCTCCTCAATTATGGCATTCTAAATTTCTTGAATACCTTCTTTTTAAATTGCACTTTGAGAAGGACCCAAGGTTTCTAAGAATGGGTGGCTTTACAAAAAATATCCTTAAGAAATTTGACTCCATGCTTAAATAGTCAGAACATTTTAACCCATGGCACCATAACAAAGGGAACATTGTAAAAATTAACAATAGGTGATCACCATAAAGAGTGAGAATTAATGGACAACCCAGTCTTAAAACCATCCCCCACTTAGCTTAGGTGGGGCTTGACTAGTTTCCATGCCTTCTAGTTACTATTCATAACAAATGTTCCTCTAATTTTGACTGGAATAGAGTAGAGCAATAGACTTTGTAGACCCAAATTTTTCCTCGATTGTTTGCCAAATGAAGCCCTTTGATAGATGCAATGAGGAAGTAAAATTTTCCAGGCCTCATAACCCTCTAAACTCTTGATAATCCTCTTAACACTAAGAGAAATTCCTTGTAGCCAAATGTCAATGAGACCTAAGCCACCCGCATCTTTAGGAGAGCAACAGATGTCCCAAGCCAATTTGTGGAAGCATTTGTGACCATTAGTGTTTTCCCATAAGAAGCCTTGAAGCAACTTTTCCAACTTAGCATACACAACTTTAGAGGGTACCCAACATGAATAATAGTAAACATGAGTAGTAGCGAGCACCTTAGAGAAAATATAGAACTTGTTAGGAAGAAAAAAGGGCTTGGTAATCCAATAATCAATTTTTTCTCAACTCATTGGACAACATAAGACCACAAAGTATCAGGAGTAGCCTGGAAAACAAAAGGAATTCCCATAAACTTGAATTGAACCCCTAGTTGAATCCACTGCCAAGCATAATCTTCCAGCCAAGGAGGAATATGATCCATATAATATCTATAGCATTGAGTCTTTTTCCATTGAATGGAGGAACATGAGGCCAAAAACAAATATCTAGATACTGTAAGGTGTTGGTAACAAACTCCTCATTTTTAGAAAATGTTAAGAAAAAGTCATCAAAAAAGTGGCCATTAATAAGCTACAAATCAGAATTAGGAATAGAAATGCCCTTAACTAACCCTTGTGAAGAAAACTTGGTAAGAAGATAACTGAACCCCTCCGTGGCAATCACATAAAGCACTATAGATAAGGGACAACCTTGCCAAGTGGATTTGTGTAGTTCAAACATGTCAGAGTGGACTCCATTAATGGTAATCCTAGAATTAGCATCTTGGAAGAGCATCTTGACAGACCAAATGAAATTGGGGCCGAAACCAAGAGCTTGTAGCATAGCTGTAATGAAAGGACATTCAATCCTATCATAATATTTTTCAAAATCAATTTTGATGAAGAGATCATTTTGATAACATAATTGGGCCCACTCCATGCCTTCTTAAATGAAAATGATGTTATCCAGAATGAATTTTCTCTTGATGAAACCATTGTGTTAACTTCGCACAATAACAGGAAAAAGATTACAGATACAAAGAGCTAAGGCTTTGGAAATGATCTTGTACGAAACATTCAATAGAGTAATCGACCACCAACTGGTGATGAGCTCGGGATCTACAAACTTGGGAATAAACTTAATATTTCCTTGATTTATCAAAGCCCCAAGATAATTGTTGGCCATAGCTTCGTAATACACATGATGAAGGTCAAGACCAACAATATCCCATAACACTTGATAAAACTCACATGGAAAGCCATTAATACTAATAGATTTTTCAATTTTCATTTGCATGACAACTTCCTTAAGGTCATCGACAAAAAATGGACAATCACAAGAAATTCTCTACATCTCAGAAAGATTGCAAGAAACTTCATGAAGGCACTAAAGCAAAGAGACATCGCTCTCTGGAGTGTAAGGTTGCACACAAAATACCCCATGGTAATGTTACACAAAATCCTGCAGAACATCCGTGAGGTCAGTGAGACGACAAATGGCACCCTTGATTTCCTGGATTGAAATTGAGGCAATGACAAGGATGAAGGAAAGCACATAATTCTTTAGTAACTCGGTCACCAATCTTGAGCCAATACAACTGAGCTCTAATTTGTGCTCCGTGGGCCTGAAAAAACTTCTTCCATCCTGAGTTTGTGTCACCATTGTGCCACCTCAGACTAAAGGTGGGTGTTGAAGGGCAGGCATTCCAGGGATTTGGAACTTCTAACATATTCTTGGGAAGAGGCCTTATGTGCCCTTATTTTGAATAATGTATAATGTTTCCCCAAACATATGAAGAAAGGATGTAACTCTGATAATGGCATCCTGCCACCAAACAATCCACCCATCTGAACTAGAAGGTTGTTTAACCAGGTTCCAAATGTGTAGAATGTGATCCATAGTTCTCTTATGCTGCAGGGTGAGCAGTGTTAAGGTATAATTGAGAGTTTCAGGGCTTAGAAGGAGCCAGATGCCACACAATTTCAAATAAAAAAGGTAGATGATTTGAGAGCAGAGTCCCTTCCCAAATAGAAATAGGCCTCTCAGAATTGGAGGAGAAAGAAAACATTGGTTACTTCGTAAGGAAGGCACGATCAAGCCGTTTGATAACTCTGTCTTCACCTTGCCGGAGGTTGGACCAAGTGAACTAAGGAGCATCAGAGGCATGCCAAAAATAGTGGTTAGGATTAGAAATTCCAAGTTTTTTGTGCATGTAAAACCATGCTTCACATTCCTCCACACACCATCTCATAGGAAGACGCCCCACTTTATCATCACTAGACTCCACCATATTAAAATCCCCACACATGATCCAAAGTGTGTTAGGAAGCTCATCAACAAGCCACTTCCAAAGTAAAGATCACTCAACAACATCATTGGAGGCATAAATATTAGCAATACCAAAAATTTGATTACTCATTTGCCATGAGCCAAATAAGTTTGTGTGGAATTGGACCTAGCCAAAGACCTCATGGAAACCATTGATATCCAAGTAGGTGACACCAAATTCTCTTAGAGTGTCCTTTATATTGATTTTCCCATTACTTGCTTCCGCTGCCAGTCCGCCGACCATGATTCAAGAATTTCCACTAATGGCCTCCTCAGTCCCGCCTATTGCTGAAAAGAAGTATTGCTTTGATTATTGATATTGCTTAGAATTCTCATTTTGATCATTAACTACCAAACAATATTTCAGTATTTCTAATAGTAGACTTTTGTACATCATTCTCTAATTGTTGACAAGGGTAAGACTTGTTTTGAGTACTCATCTAAATCACTATTATCAATTAAGAGGGGGAATATTATAATAATTAATTTACCATAGCTTAGTTTTAATAAATAATTTTAAGATAGAGGCCCTCAGAAATAGATAAGAAATAATAAGGTTAGAGTTGTAGCTATGAGTGGTTTTGTTAGTTATAAAGAACTCAAATAGAATATTTTAGGTATCTATTGTTGGAGTATGTTGAAACTCTCACAAATATTTATATTAATTTAATTCATTAGACAAGAGTTATTTCCTATTTTGTAGGAGTTATTTTTCTTATTTTATAGGATCTATAACAGGTAAACTTTATTGGATAAATAAACTTGTTATATCAATTAGAATTAGCTCGGTTATTATTAGTTTGCTAAGAGGATCCTACTAGTATACAAGCCGATAAAATGAATTAAAAAACTCTAAGGTATTCACAAATAGAGGACAAAGGTTGAATCCATAACTCTACTTGCCAAAAAAATAGAACAATAAAAAATATGGGAAGCAATAAAAAACAAGAGGAAAGATGAATCATGGAAAAAATAAGGAAAAACAAAGAGTTGCTAAAAAGAAAAGTAGAATTCTACGTATTGGAAGTTACAGAATGTATAAGAGAAAATAATTGAAGATCAAACAACAAAAAACAAATATATTAACAAATACCTAACTTAAATTCATGTTGATTAATAAACCCTAATACCACAACTGTTATTATAAATATAACTTTGTTTGAATTGAATTCAACGACTACTTGATGTTTTTTAGTTTTTTGGTGTATTCAAGACATATTTATCAAAGTGCATTGACTCATACAACACAAAAATATGGGAAGAGATAAAAAACAAGAGGAAAGATGAATCATGAAAAAGAAGAAAAAAAAAAAAGAAAAACAAAGAGTTACAAAAAGAAAAGTAAAATTCTAAGTGTTGGGAGTTAATGTATAAAGAAAATATATTAGCAAATACCTAATTAATAAACCCTAATACCACAACTATTATTATAAATATAACTTTGTTTGAATTGAATTCAAAGACTAATTGATATTTTTTATTTTTTTGGTATACCATAACATATTTATCAAAGTGCATTGAAAATTGTTGCTTACAACATAAAAGACAAAAAATGTAATGTTTCCTATGTACTATTGTTCTTACCCAAATCCCTTTCACACATTAGAATATCAGCATATCATGATTCTATGTTTTGCTTGTACCAATGTTTCTACGCAAATCTCTTTCATAAATAAAAATATAACAATTCCATATTTAATTTAATTCTTTGAAAATGACCATATACCGTATGAAATTGTGGAATATTGGTTGTGTGAAAGAATTGCATAATCTTTTAAGAAGAATGAAATAAATAAAATAAAAGCTATTACCTACGTGTAGAATAAAACTAATAATAATGTCATATTCATAAAAGTGGAGGTCTCTTAATGGAATATCTTGTGCACCGTCGGAATATTCATCATAATAAATATAATTAAATTTTTGATAGACCAACTAAATAAATGAATGGTAGTGGGAGATCATAAATAACTAAAGATGGTAGATAAATGTAGAACGGTATTCACTTATGTTTTTTAAATATAGAAACCAAATAAATTAATATAATAACGTAGATAATATTTTATAAAGAACATTATTGCGTGAGGCTAAGGACTTCCATTCACAATTAGCTTTAGAAAGGTTTATACTCAATCGAGTGTAAGTTGTATTACAAACCATTGATTTAATATTTGATAAATGAGAGTGATTATACCTTTGTAGAAACTTCTATTACGAAAGCCTAGACTTAATATTGATAAACATATCATGTTATATACCATTGTAACAAAAGAAAATTTTTAATAATGCCGAATATGTTGTAGTTAAAATTGAATTGGGTGAACTGTATTGGGTGGTTGGTTATCATCATGATTTTTTAAAGAGAAAATATTAATTGTTTAGATTTTTTTTGGGATGAAATAACATTTATATTACTAAAGATAAAATAATATAACTATTCACACAAAAAAGTTGGTGATATGAAAATATGTTACAAAAATTTACACTAGTCAATAAAGTAAGAAAGCGACCACATTAAGTAACTATTATAATAGAAACAAACACACACACACACACACGTATATGTATATGTATACATTATATATACATATACATGTATACATACATACATATAGATATATATATATATATATATATATAGGTATACATACATACATACATACATATATATATATATATATATGTATATGTATATGTATATGTATATGTATATGTATATGTATATGTATACATATGTATACATGTATATGTATATGTATATGTATATGTATACATATGTATACATATATGTATATATGTATATATGTATATATGTATACATATATACATATATACATATATACATATATGTATACATATGTATACATATACATATACATATACATATACATGTATACATATGTATACATATACATATACATATACATATATATACATATACATATACATATATATATATATATATATATATATATATATATATATATATATATATATGAAAAAATATTTTGTTAAGTCCATAGATATTTGATATTGATACAAAACCAGGGAATTGTTATAATGTTAGTGTATTCGTGTTTTTATTAAGAGTGTCCGATAAAGGTAAAGAGTTTGGGGTTTGAAAAAGTTAATTTGGTCTGAAAGCTAAGTGTTTAGGTTTGAAAGGATGGTGATGTATAACAGTTTGAGGATATAGATGGGATGAAGCTATCTTCCTACCCATATTAGAGTTTCAGGTGGGATATGAACAATCGAGTTATTTGAATGTTACCAAAGAATTACAAAATTTCATTGAACAACAATTAGTTTAGAAGATTTGATTCAAAGGCAGAAGGTGAACAATCGGTAAAATTTGGTGATTTAGCATTCAAAAAAAATAAATCCCTTAAAAGGATTTTATAACAAGCGTGTTAGAAAAATCTAGTGTAGTGGAAGGAGTGGAATCACACAGTGAAAAATTGAAAAATGAATATGGTAGGATAATATTCAATAATCATCCCCTCGAACAACAGACACTGGATTTTATAGTGGTAACAAAAGAAGCAATGTTTTTTGAAGAAGTGTAGGTAGCTCAACTATTGACATCTACATTGAGTGGGATTGGTAGGAAATATTTGATCCCTAACAAATAAGACACTAATCTAGAGGAGGTCAAAATATGATTCAAAACATTATGATGTTAACTAAGATCCAACAGTGATTTGGATAGGCTATATGGTCATATAACCAAAGGATTAAGGATATTTTGGAAAATATATATTACAATCTAAGCCTATTTATACATTGGGAATGTTTATTTGGTGGTTTAAAAAGAGGCATTAGAGGTTATGTTGAGTTTGGAGGTGGTAGATTTTGGAGGATACCCATTAGGTATTAGATACCAAATTGGAGGCCCGTATCGGTAAAGTATTGCAAGCTTAATACTTTTATAAGTATCGCATAACTAGAAAAGAAGTTAGGTTTAGTAAATAGATTTTCAAACAAAAGTCCACTCATTTGTGAATTCTACTTTGACAAAGGCTTATATAGTTAGATCTATGACTTAACAGGTACCATGTTTATTATGTACTACAAGATCTATCATGAGCATCATAATACTTCTTGATGTATATTGTTGTAGAAGACAAATGCTAGAGTTATAGTAAGTTATTACTACAAGACATTTGAACCAACTACACATGATACATGTAGACACCAAAATTGGGTCACACTCCCCTTGACCCCTTGTCAAATAACCAACCCGAACACACTTACCTCACCATGGCCCCTTTTACCCCACACTAATATAATTAATTAATTAAATTAAATTATCCATGATCTCACAATATTTATTATTTAATTATCCTAATTAAGATAATTCCTACCCCGTCACCTCACCTAGACACCTCACTTAGCCACCTCACCCCAAATCTATTCTTAGTATGTTGCCATAACTAACTAAGACCTACCTAAACCCTAAAAATCAAAGCCTACATCCCCTCTAACCACATTCCCGCATAAAAAATGGTAGCTCCCGATATTGCCTGGAGGAATAGAAAGATCTGGCAAAAATCATTGCCATAATCTTCCATTTTTAGTAAACCTAGGAAATCCTGCCCTAACTAACGTCGGTTACCCTTGAATCAATGTTGGTCAACCCAGAACCATCGTTGGTCACCTTTTATTCCCCTTTGGTAACCTTATTTTGAGGTTGGCACATTCTGAGAGCAACGGAAGAAGATTAGATCTGTGTGCAAGAAAAAGAGGCATCATTTCACGCATCCAACAATCCAAAGCCATTACCAGCATCAATCAGAGAGCATTGTATTCACGGGATTCCCTAATATATCTTCTCTTTATTTACACACACACACACACACAAAAGTATAAATTACACTCTATCTTATACTGTCACTTACAATATTGTTCTGCATACACCATTACACTCATATATTCTTGCTATGATCTATAATATTTGCATAGTCTACATTATACACTCTTCTTCTATGCATATCTTATCTTCTATGGATATTACTCTCACCCCTTAGTTTATTTTCTTATATATCCTTTAAAGGAAAATGTCACACTTTGGTAGATACCTAAATTTGTTCATATGAAAATCAAGCAGTTAATCCTAACATTTAGCTCATCCCATAAATCATTTGTAGTACATTGACTAATTCCTACACTTTCCTTGCTTAATAACCACTACCAAACACTAGGTCACACTTCCTATCCTTCATTCACAAGTCAAAACCACATTCTCATAATAAACGACACATATTTGGGCATGTTGCCACCTTCTCTAGCTAATATATTTCATTATAAACTGTTTCTAGAAAAAGTTAGCCATGCAAAATAAAGACACTTCACTAGCTTTTTAAAAATACAATGACTTCATTATAAATAAAATTAATGGCCACATTTTCAAATCCAATAATTAATCTGTTTTTTCATGTCTCATTCGGGAAAGAAATATTATTGCAACAATTAACTAGATATGAGCACATTCATCTAACCCATTTAAAAGGAATCACATCTCACATATTTGGGCTACCCTGGAGATCATAAAAAATCACCTAATCGGAAAATCAGTCTCTCAAGAATATTCTTCTAGCTCTAAGTATTCACACATCATTGAAATCTAGCCTAGATCGTTGTATTGATACATCGCATGAAAAGATCATTGTCGAGTGTGGAAGGTCATGATAGGATCTTGATTTATAGAACACTTTCTAACATACATCTTGCACACATTCACCAAGTGGGAAACCGTGATAATTTGATGCCCATTTGAAGTATTTCTACATAGGCATGGTAGGGGCCACACAACACAAATCAAATTGACCCCTTTTAGTTCCTAAGCAAAGGATAAGAAGAGAGAATCCCTAATTAGTTACACAAATATGATAATGAGAAATAAATTAAAAAAAAGGAGCTGTACATGTAAAGAATCACCATGTTAGAATCTAGATTTATTCACAATCAATAGAGGACAAATCTAGAAAAAGAATATAATGTTTATACACCTAATTTTTCACTTTTCATCTTTCAATCTTGTTACTAACAATTTATTTTATGCAAATAAGGGTCAATGATGCATTTATTTCTTGAGCAAGTGTCTTAAGGGGCCTACCAGGAATGGGGTATGATTATTCATGTAATCATTATGGGTCAGAGATAGTATAGAGAGAGAGAGAGAGAGAATATCACTATGTGGTCCCATCCTTAAATTTCCTTTCATTAGTCATACTTATCCCTTTATGTTTCATACACATTGCACTCCAGACATCTTGCTTCCATTTTCACCACTTGGCACCTTATTAATTCACTTGCTTGATCCATGACACCTATTTTCACTTTTCATGACAGAGTAACATCCTTTTTCGACTCCATCACCCATGGGAAATGGTGTTGGTGTTAGGTTTTTCCATAGCCAACACCATCTCCTATGGGTGATGGTGTCATATATATACACAAAACATTTTCACATTCAAGAAGGAAGCTAGAATCATAAGAATTGCCATCTACTCTACTCTTTTGCACTAACTTCACATTTTCTCACTTAACCCTTGGTTCATATTGCACTTGACTTGGAATTTATTATACACTCTTCTTCTTGGTGGGATTGATTTCACTGCCGGGTTATCGTTATCCAAAATAAGCCCCTTCCTTATTTTTTGGCTAACTCCCTTAATTTCTTCCTTCCTTGTGTCTCAGTCAGAAATTTTTATCTTTCAGGCACTCAAAATGTTTTGGAAATGGTTTCATTAGATAGAGAATCTCCCCAGATTTATAGAATGGTAAAGTTTTTCTTCTAACTCCTTGCATTTTTTGAGTTATGGCTCGACGGAGTTTTGGAGGGAAATTTTCCCTAAGGATGTCCACTTACCAATGAGAAAGCGCCACGTCAGCGGTGGAATGGAGGATTGGTGGGGGCGACTTAGAAAATTTTCATCAAATATTGGTGGGATGCACAAAGAAATTTTTTAGCCCGAAGGCCCGCTAGCCAATAGGAGGAAGCCACGTGTCCTCGGGGTCATCGGAGGTCGGAGCGGCGGGAGGCAATTGGAAAAATTTCCAAGGTCGGCGCAAAGAAATATTTCGGCCTGAAGGCCCGCTAACAAATCATAGCATGCCATGTGTCCTCGAGGTGTTAGAAGGCAAAGGGGCAGAGGGAAATTTTCCCTTTTTCCAAAATAGGGAAAAATATTGAATGAAAGCTCGCCAGCGATAGCCGACGCCAATTAGAAGCTGCCACGTGTCCATGTGGCTGACAAAAATCTTAAGGCGGGTCTGCAGAAGAAAATTTAGAGTTCAGGTCTGCGCCAATCAAAAGGTGCCATGTGTCATATTTAGGGAAGTGGTTGGTAGTGATGGAAAATTTGGAAGAGATCGCTTGCCAACCAATCACAGCATGACACATGGCATCGGAGCTTCGGGCCGGCGGAGAATTTTTGAATTTTTTTTCCAAAGGCCAAAAAGGCGTAAAAAGGTCAAGGGAAGGACCACAACCAATCAAAAAGTGCCACATGGCATCGGTCCAATGGGAGGTGGAACTTTTTGGGCAATTTTTCCCAAAGTCAAAAGAGTGAAAATTTTAAATTTCAGGCCCGCCAAGATTCAATTTTTCCCTAGTTTTGCCCTAAATCTTCAAAAGGGCATAAATTTTGATCCAGAGCTCGAATTTTCACGTCCTTGGTGGCGTTGGAAATCTGGTGGAATTATCTACATGCTAGAAGGCTCAATTTTGTGTTTTGGTGAGTTTTAGAGGGATAAAATCAAAAAATGCCTCTGGCACGAGGAAGGAGAGTAGAACTGACATTTCAACCACCATTTTTAATGAAGTATGGCTCGCATTCTCTCCCAGCATAGTCAAAAATATCAGGGAATGAACTTTTGATGGTACCCATCCTATTTTAATGGCATTTGGTTGGTGGTTGAGACATCCCTTCACGATTTCCCGTGTTTCTTCTTCCTGGGCTCAAATTTTCATTATTAAAAGCCAGTTTTGGCTCATTTGTAAAGGGTTGGACATTTTTATGTTTTACAGATTCCCTCTTTCACATTGGAAAGTGATTTTGTGGAATATCAGACCTCTTTTAGGACTGTAACATGTTTTATGCCTCTCTTCTATTGTGATGTATGTATTTTTGATTTGGAAATGACAACACAAGCTTTGTGAATGAGTTTCAGTCCTCTTCTTGTGTTGTTTGCTTCATTTATGATCTTTTATTACATTTTATCAGTCTGTACATGATGTTTGTTGCATTCCTGTGATCTGTGTCAATTTGCAGAAGTAAATGTTCACCAATCCTTTGGTGTATCACCTTATTAATCTTAGTTTATTTCTTTTGCATCTTTCATCTCTGTCCCCTTGGAAATTAGATTAGGATTTATAGTTTAAACCTCTACAATTTACAAGCATACATCTAATTAGAGGAGTTGAGGAACCAGCCTCTAACCTAGAGATTCTTTTCCCATTTTTACAAGTCCCACACTTGTGGAAAATATTCAATGTTTTGAAATCACACTAGATGTCCAAATATCAAACTATAAATCTAATAGAACATCCAGGGGTGCTATGAATCTGCACCAATAGTTATCTATAGTTAGTATAGGACAGGAACAATGTTCCCCTTCTATACCCAATAAAGATTCTCTCTCAGTTTATTTTTTCTCTAGAGAGATAGATGCATCAACAATCACCTCCTAGGTAAACTCTCTAACTCTCTTTGTCATTTTACATAGATTAGTTCATTTCCCTTCCCTATTTTTCTATGTTAGCTTAATGTTATATGTACATTGATACTAGTTGGTATAGTCCTCTTATTTTATCAACTCCTTACCTTTCCCTTATTTACATTTTATTTATATTGTGCATGTTTATCTTATACATAATTGATCTATACCTCTTTTCACCCATTTACCAATATCCTAGGAGGGTACTCTCCTCTATCTTAACTGTGGGCCTTGAAAACCTAGGTTGACCTAGTATAGAGATTACTGCCATCTAGATATGTGACCTTAGCACTTGTTGTATCCCCTTTCAATCTACCCACTATGTGCCAGTTCATGTGTGTCTCTTAATTGTTTCCTTAATACACTTTTAGAACATAAGACTTAGGAGTGAAACCATTGAGATACATTCTTGGCCCTCCATACATTTCTGGTGAACTAAACATGATCAACCCATGTTTCTCTATTACACACATGTGGTAATCAATGGGATGAGGCATATCTATACACCTAATTTTTCAATTTTCATCTTTCATACTTGTTACTAACAATTTCCTTTGTGTAGATAAGGGCCACTAATGCATCTATTTCTTGAGTGGGTTCCTTAAGGGGCCCTACTGTGAATGGAGTATGGTTATTCACTTAATAATTATGGGTTAGAGACAATACAAAGAGAGAGTATCGCTATGTGGTCCTAGCGTTAGTTTTCCTTTCATTATCATCTTTATGTCTTTATGTCTCATACACATTGCACTCCCAACACCTCGCTTACATTTCACAACTTGGCACATTATTCATTAAATTGCTTTATCCTTGATACCTATTTTCACTTTGCATGAAATATTAACATCCTTGGCCGACACTATCACCCGTGGGAAATGGTGTTGGTGTTATATTTTTCCCTAGCCGATACCATCATCCATGGGTGATGGTGTTGTATATACACACACCAAACTTTACATTCATGAAAGAAGAAGCCAAAATCATAGGAACTGCAATCTTCTGTAATATTTTTCACCAACTTTGTGTCTTCTCGCTCATCCCTTAGTTCATATTGCTCTTAACTTGGATTAGATTGGACACTCTTATTCTTGGTTAGATTGCTTGCACTACTTAGTCATCTATAGTGAGTATATGATAGGAACGGTGTTCCCATTCTCCATCCAATATCAATTCTCTCTCGATGTGCTACTTCTCTTGAGAGATAAATGCATCAGTAACCACCCTACAAGTAAGTTCTCTAACTCTCTTTGTCATTTTTCATAGATTAGTTCATTTCCCTTCCCCCTTTCTCCATATTAACTTAGTAGTATATGTACATTAATATTAGTTATCACAGTGCTCTTATTTGATCAGATCCTGAGCTTTCCCTTATTTACATTTTAGTTATATTTGCATACTTGTCTTATCCATCATCGATATATACCTCTTCTCACCCATTTACTCATATCCTTGGAGGGTAATCTCCTCTATATTTATTGTGGGACTTAGAAACCCTAGGTTGACTTAGTATAGCAGCACTGCCCTCTGGATATGGGACCTTAGCACTCATTGTAGCCCCTTTAAATCTACCCATTGTGTTATTGAGTATTGTTATTGTTGTTAAGGTCGATGATGTTCCTTGTTAATGTCAAAGGTTGATGATGTCATCTTGAGGAGAAAGAGATAACTTGAAGACAACTTGAAGGTTGTCAAGGTTAGATGCAAGATGTAACACATTATTGAAGAAGTTTTGTCAAGTTCAAGTGCATAAGGAACCTATTCATGAGGCATGAAGAGAGATGAAAGAGGCGTGGATGGTCATAGCCATGTGAAGGGTGTATGAGTGATGAGACCAAAATATGTCTATATCAACAAATAACACTCTTATTCTCTCTCTTAAAATCAATCTTTCAAGTGAGTTTAGATGTAGTTTTAATAACTGATAGCATATTTAAGGTAGAATATAGGATTTATCTTATTATCTCTTTAGAAATATACTTGGAATCTAATTGTTGTTATTTCTTGATATTTCTTCTAAAGTTGGAATGCAATAGTGTGTACAAAACAGGTCATAAGCAACTCTACTCCAAGTTCATAGATTATAGCTACCAGAAGTATTCACGCAACTACTGAAAGGCCCATCTAATAAATTTCTTCACATAGCTTCTGAAATGCCTAGTTACCGAAAGTCTTCACACATCTATTGAAAGGCCCACATAGTGAAAGTATTTTGGTTTGTTCCAAAGTAATGTAAAAGTGCACTGAACTATTCAGCCCACACTTTTCTTCCATGTCATCAACCAAGAATACAAATCTAAACATGTGGAAATCTAAAGTCATGCATGCATGTGGCATTCCAAGAAGAATTCAAAGTCATGTACTTATCACTTCTCCATTTGTTGTCCATGTTTCAAGGATGAGAAAATAATGGAATAGTATTATGAATGTTGAATAAGTACTCTCCCACTTTGTGTTTACAAATTAAAGGGATGGGCTGTGATAGAAATATTCTCCATGATAATTGGACTGTTGTAGTTAAGTTTTTTAGGATTTATTACTTTGAATAAATCCACCCAAGAATAGGTCGTTAGTTCTTGATGTATGGACTAAGGAATTGGTTTGGATGCATGAACTATAAATGCAACTTTCCACACTCTTGTATGTAATCTTTTACCAATAAATGAAAATCTATTCTGTTATCTCCAATATTATGATGTTTTGAATTAATATCTTGGAAGCATGATTTAAATCCTCTTCCAAGGAATGAGTTGGCTACTCATTCCAACGAAGATGAATCTATGTATTTGTGTTTTTTCTTGTAATAATTTATGTTTATGTTTATTTCTTTTTTTGTGATTATCATTTTGTTGTATTTTCTCTCTCTCCTTGTGTTGTAATATTCATTTTCATTCAGTTTGTTGTGAACCTACAGGTGTTTTATTTGATTATCTTTATTTCCAATTTATAATTTCCTTTATGCAAGCATAATTTCATTTCTGCAAGTGTGATTTCTTTTATGTAAGTGTGTTTTTCTATTTCTGCAAGTGTGATTTCAATTTATGTAACTTTGGATTGTGTTTGAAGGAGTTTTTTTCCAACTATATTTGTCCAATTGCATACAATCATTAGACACCAGCCTGGATTGACATTATTAATAAGAGGATTGACAACACTCATCATTTTGGTGCCATTTCTAGACAACAAAATGTTAATAAGAGATTCAAAATTTCCTAAGATATTTCTCTTAGAAAATTTTGTGATATGAAGTATTTGGTGAAAGTTTCTTTAAACTTTTATTTTCTGCAAAATAGATTAACATTTCTTTTCTACAAATAGATTAAATTTTATTTCTGCAATTAAATTTAGAAACCTGTCGAAGATTCCAGAAGAAACCCCCCTCAATAAAATGGAAACATCATTTCATGTTTATTATTTTCATGCAATGAGGGTTTCCTATTCTAAAATATATCTTGTTTGCATATACTGTTACTTTTGCAAAAATTAAATAATAGTTCATGCATACAAGAAATACAAAAAAACTAACTTTATACAGGTTAGCAGAGACAAATATTTCTATGGAATATTTGTATAAATAGATTGGGAGTACAAATGCAAAAGAAACAGAGCATTGCGGAGGAGGTCAAAGAAAAAGATTCAGTTGATTAGAAGTTCTCATGTGAAAAATAACAACATTTTTTGATGCAAACTACTTGCAACTTACAACTCACAAAGAAATAGCTCAAATGTTTTCTAGGTTTTGTTTTACACACTTTGAGATTTCTAGATCATTTTGAATCACTCATTTTTGTTGAGAAATGCCCAAGATATCGTAGTTTGAATGCACACAGCTAAAAAAATAATATGCTGAAGATTGTTTTTTTTTTTAAATATCATGATGCATACAAGTATTCAGTAAATACTCCTGATTTTTAGTACCTGATTCATTCCATACTACCCTCTTTGTCTCATTTTTTTTGAGTTTTTGCCAATATTATTTTCTCAACTACTGAAACTACCAAAAATTCCTCATGTATTCCGTAGTCAATGTTAAATCTTCTCATGACTGTAAGAAAATACTGGCTCAACTAGTGTGTGCTAATTGAAATGCCAACATCCCATTTGTATTAAGGAATCATACCCACAACCTCTCATAATAAACCATCTATTCCCAATAAATGAAGAAGTCTCTGAACC
Organism: Taxus chinensis; assembly: GCA_019776745.2. NCBI lineage: Eukaryota > Viridiplantae > Streptophyta > Pinopsida > Cupressales > Taxaceae > Taxus > Taxus chinensis. The sequence continues at coordinate 977,778,880 of CM034146.1, forward strand.
ATCACATTTCACACAACAATTTATCATTATTTCTCAACTTCTTATTTTTCATGTACACCTGACTCTTCAAAGAAGCAACCATAGCCAAACATTTTTTAAAATGGCAATATATTCTTCTCGGATCACAAAGGTTATGTTTTGAAGGAAAAGTTGAAGAATTTAAGCAACTTTCTAAGCTGGTTGGATGCTGCAGAAAATCTGGAAGATTGCTTCCTAATTTTCCATCATGTTGGCATTTCTTAAATGATAGTGATTGGTTATAAAAACAGCTTACTGGCTGGTCAATTACTAAAAAAAAAATTCACTTTAAATTCTTTCTTGGATACATATGACTATTTCTCTTATGCCACTTGGTTGATGAAATTGTTTGCTACTAGAAATTCTATGTTGCAGAGGCCTTGACTTCATATCTATTTGTTTTGTTCAGCTGCAGATGGAAATCAAGGTTATACAACATGATGAAAGAAAGGATAACTCCTGAGTATGGTATGGAAACTTCTATTTTTCTATTCTCAAATATTGTTATTTTTTGTTTTAATTATAAATAGATTCATTTCTAAAAAGCTTCAAAAAAGAGAAAACAAAAAGAGAGAGAAATTTGTCAAGATCTACATGTGCAGATGAAGTCTTTCCATTTTACAGCAATTGGGATCTATAAGCTACTAAAAAAACAAATTGCATGAGGGAATGCACAATGCTAAGTGTGGGGGTGACTCACTCTCTTCCAAATCATTTGAAGAATTCATGAGAAAACAAGAGCTAAGTATGGGGAAAAAATATCTCTACATTATCTAAGAAAAACCTCATGAGAGTATTGATAAAAAGAATTAAAAAAATTTACTTCTAGAAATCCCAGTTTGCTTTTATCATGAAAAAAGAGGAGAAGACAATCTGAAAGATGTAGAAGTATTGAAAAAATTAGATTCTATAGGAAGATCAATAGCTTGCATGAGGGCATGCAAGAAGTTAAGTGTGGGGGAAATGATGAGACCAAATATGTCTCATTATATCACCAAATAACACTCTTAGTATCTCTCTTAAAATCAATCTTTCAAGTGAATTTAGATGTAGTTTTAATAAAAGATAGCATATTTAAGGTAGAATATAGGATTTAATCTTATCATCTCTTTAGAAATCTATTTACAATCTAATTGTTATTTCCTGATATTTCTTCTAAAGATGGAATGCAATAGTGTGTAGAAAACATTTCATAAGCAACTCTACTCCAAGTTCATAGATTGTAACTAACGAAGTCTTCACGCAACTACTGAAATGCCCAACTACAAAAATTCTTCACGTAGATACTGAAACGTCCAGCTATCGAAAGTATTCACACAGCTACTAAAAGGCCTAGCTAGTGAAAGTCTTTTGGTTATTCCAAAGTATGTAAAAGAGCACCAAATTATTCAACCCACTCTTCGCTTCCACGTCATCAACCAATAATACAAATCCAAACATGTGGCAATCTAAAGTTATGCATGCATGTGACATTCCCAAGAATAATTAAAAGTCATGGAATTAGCCACTCCTCCATTTTCTCTCCATATTTCAAGGATTAGAAAATAGTGCAATGGTATTATGAATGTTTAATAAGTACCTATTCCACTTTGTGTTCTTAGATTAAAGGGATGATTTGTAGAAATATTCTCCATGATAAGTGTATAGCTATAATTAAGTTTTTTTAGGATTTATTTCTTTGAATAAATCTCCCAAGAATAGGTAATTAGTTCTTGGTGTGTGGACTAAGGATTTGGTTGGATGAATGAACTATAAATGCAACCTTCCACATTATTGTATGTAATATTTTACCAATCAATGAAAAATATGTTCTTTTCTCTCCAATATTCTAATGTTTTTAATTAATATCTTGGAAGCATGATTTAAATCCTCTTCCAAGGTAGATGGATTTGTGTATTTGTGTTTTTGTCTTGTAATAATTTATGTTTATGTTTATTCTTGTTTCTATGATTATCATTTGTTGTATTATTTTTCTCCTTGTATTGTAATATTCATTTTCATTCAGTTTTTTGTGAACCTGTAGGTGTTTCATTTGATTATCTTTATTTCCAATTCAACAATTCCTTTATGCAAGCATGATTTCATTTCTGCAAGTGTGATTTCTTTTAATGCAAGTGTGATTTTGATTTCTGCAAGTGTGTTTTTCCATTTCTACAAGTGTAATTTCAATTATGCAAGTTTGAATTATGTTTGAAGGAGTTGTTTTCCAAATAAACTCTTTCTCCTATGCATACAACCATCAGGACAACAACCCTGTATTGACATTATTAATGAAGAGGATTGACAAAACTCATCATTTGGTGCCATTTCCAGGGAAACACGGTGTTAATAGGAGAGTTCAAAATTTACTAAGAGAGTTCTCTTAGAAAATTCTATGACAAGAAGTATTTGGTGGTGGAAGTTTCTTTAAATCTTTATTTTTGCAAATAGATTACATTTTATTTATGCAATTAGATTTAGAAAACCCCCACTAGAGATTGTCATAAGAATCCCCCCAATAAAATGGAAACATCATTCCATGTTTATTATTTTCATGCAATGAGGGTTTCCTATTCTATAATATATCTTGTTTTCATGTACTGTTACTTCTGCAAAGATTAAATAACAGTTTATGCATGTAATAAATTAAAAAAAAAAAACTTTATACAGGTTAGGAGAGACCAAATATTTTTGTGGAATATTTTTGTAGACATATTGGGAGTACAAATGCAAAAATAAACGGAGCATTGTAGAGGAGGTCAAGAAATAATTCAGCTAATAAGGAGTTCTCATGTAAAAAATAGTAGCATTTTCTGATGTAAACTACTTGCATCTCGCAAAGAAATAGCTCAAAAATTTTTGGGTGTTTTTCTACACACTCTAAGATTTCCAGATCATTAATCACTCCATCTTTAGTTGAGAAATTCCCAGATATCATGTTTGAATGCACACAATTTAAAAAAATAACATGCTGAAGAAAGTTTTTTGGTTTTAAAAAATAATAATTATTATGATTGCATGCAAAGTATTATGCTAATTAACCTCATTTTAAGTACATGATTTAGTTATGCTATCTATTTGTCTCATTTTAGTTGAGTTTTCTAAAAAAATGTCCCAATATTGGACCACAAAAAATTCCTTAATACTGTTAGTCAATGTGAATTCTCTCATGATGTAGGCGAAAAAAATTGACCTCAAACCCTATATGCTAATTAAAATTCCACCAAACGCAACCCATTTTGTATTAAGGGATCATACCACAAACTCTCAAATAAACATCCATTCGCAATAAATGAAGAAGTCCCTGAACCATACCATTTACCAAAAACAATTGACCATTATTTATACAATTTTATTTTTCATGTACACCGAGCTATCTAAAGAAACAATCATAGCCAATTTTTTTTATAAATAAAAATGGTGTATATTGTTCGCAAATCAACAAACATTACATTTTGAAGGAAAAGTTGAAGACGTGTAATCATCTTTCTAAGCTGGTTGGATGCTTGCCCTGCAGCAGAAACTCTCAAAGATTGCTCCTAATTTGCCATCATGTTGACATTTCTCAAAAGGCTGTGATTGGTTAGAAAACTCAATTGATGGCTGGTCAAATTACTTAAAAAAATAAAAAATTACACTTCAAAGTATTTATAGATATATATGATGTTCTATATGCCTACTTAGTTGATGATTATTTGCTTACAAAAATTTCTTGGTACAAAGGCCTTGACTTCATATGTATTTATTTTGTTCAGGCTCAGACACCAATCAAAGGTTTATAAAAACATGATGACAGAACCAGGATAACACCTGAGTATGGTAGGTAACTTTTTTTTTCGATTCTCAAATATTGTTATTTTTTGTTTTTAAATAACAATAGATTCACTTCTAGAAAACTTAAAAAAAAAGAGAAAACAAAAGCAGAAGACATTTTCAAGATCTACATGTGT